>JARYHS010010056.1:0-19847 GCA_031002005.1 Vandiemenella viatica
ACAATATTAGTAACCAACTATTGAAAAATCTTCCCCAACAAGTCGTCGACCACATCACTGATATATTCAACATTATCATAAGCAGCCAGCTCTTCCCTCGCTGTTGGAAACGGGCCACGGTGGTTGCAGTACCAAAGCCGGGGAAAAACACCCTCTTCCCCCAAAATTATCGACCAATCTGTTTGCTTTCGTCAATTAGTAAGGTACTAGAACGACTTGTACTCAAGAGACTGGAGGCCCACATTAACAGGGAGCATATAATCCCTGATTATCAATTTGGATTCCAAAGGGGTCACTCTGCAACACAGCAAATCATGAGAATCGTCGAGCGTGCGACCGCGGCCTATAACCACAGAGGTTATTGCCCGCTAGTTCTTCTGGACGTGGCCCGTGCGTTCGATTCAGTTTGGCACAGTGGGCTGTTATTCAAGCTTTAGACACAGGGCATCCCCGGCCCTCTGGTAAAGCTCATCAAAAGCTACATTTCTGGGAGATCCTTCCAAGTACGAGTCGGCAGCGGCATCTCATCTCGTAGACCCATCAACGCCGGTGTACCACAGGGGTCGGTACTCGGCCCAGTGTTATACAACCTATACACTGCCGACATACCAGCCCCTGCCACAGTTCGCACAGCCCTCTACGCCGACGACACGGCATTCTTCACCGCACACAGGTGCAAGGTCGCAGCAATTAGGAGGCTCCAGGAGGTCCTTCAACAAACAGAAGCTTGGGCCAGGAGATGGAGGATCTTGCTTAACACCGCCAAGACGCAGGCAATATTATTCACGAGACGCCTGGGAAGCGTGATCGGGAGAGAAACCATACACCAAACCTGCACCTCAACGGGGAAGATATCGTATGGTCACCTACAGTTAAATACCTCGGCGTAGTCCTTGACTCTCGCCTGACGTGGCAAAGACACACGCAAGAGGTAAGAAGGAAAGTGGCAACTAGGCTTCAAGAACTCTACCCCCTGCTGAACAGGGACAGTGCCTTGTCAGCCACACCGGCGTCAACATCTATTGCAGTCTCGTACGCCCAATCTTTGAGTATGCATGCCCAGTGTGGGGGTATGCTTCCAAGACTAGCATCAAACGGCTGCAAATAATGCAAAACCGCGCACTTCGGCGTGCACTACATGTGCCATGCCGGTTCCCTACAGCCCCCTTGCATGAAGCCGCAGGGATACCATTACTCTCGGAGCGAATCCTCAAAGTAACAAGAACATTCTACAGAGCCGCCAGAAAATCACTGAATCCCATCATAGCCAATTTGGGACAGTACTCGACCACGTTTGACAAGCACAAAAGGCCCCTGTCAATAGTGACAGACATTAAAATATCTCAGAGCGAAAACAAAGACACACCAACAGTAATGATACGCATCTTGTAACATTGAAGGAAATGTCAAAAGACAAAAACTTCACCAAAACTGCAAAATAAAGTAATTTTGCAGAAAATGCTCGGGTGTGGTGTGTGCCTATAGGAGACTCAACAGACCTTTTGAGTGCTATTCGGCACTGAAACACCCAGAAAATGTGGACGTCAAAGTCATCCACGATGATGCTGCGGCCAAGGGGCACAAGCGCCCAGCGGCCCTAGCAACAATGCCATTGGTCTTCGCGGACGACTTCTGCTCGAAGAAACTCTTCCGCAAGCTGAATGGGAAGCAAAAATGGCTGCGCAGAAAGCAACAAACTGCAGCGACCACGGAGTGGCAGGTTGCTGGCGGCAATAACCCCGAAACTGCAGAGAAGCTGCAGACTCCGGTGACAGATGCACCAGGCCTCCAAGCACCGGAGCCACCTGCGCCAGCCAGCCCTACCCAGGAAGACACGACGGCAATCCAAGCTGCCCCAGCGTCGCCCACGCCGTCGCATGAGGAGGATGCAGCACCAACCACGGAGCAGGGTCCTGTCCAACCCGTGGTGGCGGCTTACGATGGAAACTGGGGCAGCCTGTATGTACAGCTTCTGCTGGCTACAGAGCTGCCTCTGTTCTGCTGCCCGGTCGAGGGAGGCCTGCAGATCCTGGCATCATGCCCCGCCGACTTGATGAGGGCCACCAGCCTGCTGAGCGAGCAGGACATAGACTGCATCTTGGTGCAGCCCAGCCCGCCGATCCAGCCGTCGCCTGTGGCCGTTTCAGCACTGCCGAGAGAGAAGGTTAGGAAGGCTACCAAGAAGAGGCCTTCCCCGTCCGAACTCCGGCAGTGTTTTAACTGCCAGAACCATGGACACCAGGCGAGCGACTGCACCAAACAGCGAAGATGTGTCCGATGTGGGGCGGACCACAAATTAGCCGACTGCTCCACAGCCAGAGAAGAAGCAATCTGCTGCAACTGCGGCAGAGGGCACGCGGCCTGCTACTCTGGCTGTGAGATCAAGAAGGCTCTTCGGGCAGGACGCCGCTCGAGACCAGCAGCGGTAACAAACCGCCGCCAAGAAGCCAGCTCAAGACAGCCTCCCCACCAGCACAGACCGGCGGACAAGCCTGCGCGCGAGCACCATACGAGGCCCGCAGCGCGCCGCCAAGACCAGCCGAAGACAGCTCCTGGGTCCAGTAGGCAACCACCCGGCCGCCGAGAAGGTCGACCTGCCGACCTCTGCACTGCCGCACCGGATCCAGCGACCAGCTCACGGTGGTGGTCACGCTGCTCACGCAGCTGATCACCGCCCTGATGCCACGTCGAGATAATGCTTAGTTTCAGATAAACCTACAACTGATGACTTATACACTAAGCCACTTCAAAAAAAGCAAAGCAGACAGCAGTCATAGGGTTCGCCCTGGCACTGCAACAACTTAATGGCGTAAGCCATACAGATGACGTTGGAGTTGGAGTTGGAGGAGACTCACCACTACTCAGACGCCCACCACGAGTCTACGGGTGCGGGCTAATATTGGGCCGTACTTCGAGTAGCTGACCCCAACGTCGTTCCGGGCCTCTTACGGAACCACTTACGAGTAGCAGCCGCCGAGCTTAAAGCCATGCCACGAGTTTTCCAGAATATACGTGTATATTTGGAAGAAATTCGCCACGACGGGCAGAAGTGGCATCACGGCTCAATCAGGGCCAGTGACTTCATCGCAAACCAGAACGAGGCAACCCGCGAGAGATGGAAGCGCAGACTGGCAGCCAACAACCAGGAGGAGAGGTGGTCTTTGGTTGTAAAGATCCACCTTGACGACATTAATTTCGTATACGACCTGCCAACAAACTACAAGAACCTCATGAAGCGTCTCACAAGACACGAATGCAGCCATCTTGCCAAGAAGCGGATCATCCGTGATGACCCAAGCTGGCCAGAGGAGTGGCCCGAAGCGGTGGTGTTCCCAACGCTCTGGGCGTACGACTTCGACCTGGAGCAATACATCGCCAAGCTGAAACGACGATTTAACATCATGCCGTACCCGCAAGACGAACCAGTAGCAGACGAGACGGAAGATGTCGACGAACTCCCACGAACTGAAGACACGCAAGAAGTGGAAGATCGGTCATCTCAAGAAGAAACACAGCAGACGGAACAAGGGCCAGTCGTACCAATCACGGCGGAGTACGACGGAAACTACGTCGAGCTGATGGCCGAGCTCCACGCGGAAACGTCGGACCTCCTTCTCGCTATCCCACTGAAGGGCGGGATGAAGTTTCTCCCGCAACATCCCGACCAACTACAACGGCTGACCAAGTTCCTTCAAGTGAATGGGATCGTCCACGCCCCACAACTGCCCAAGAGACCCACCAAACTGGTGGTCCGCGGACTACCATGCGACACCACCGAGGAAGCGGTCGCCGCAGAACTAAGTAGCTGCGGGATTGCTACAGTCGCAGTCCACCAGATGCGGCGCCCGGGCACGGACGAGCGCCTCCCTCTGTACACCGTTCAACCAGTCGAACGCGTGCCGAGGGAGAAGCGCCCTTCGAGACTACTCGGACACAAGGTCCGGGTAGAACAGAAGAAGAAACCGCCGCTTGCTCTCACTCAGTGCTACCGGTGCAACAATTTCGGGCATCTTGCCCGGGACTGCACCGGGGCTCAGAGATGTTTACGCTGCGGCGAAAACCACAGAGTGGCCGAGTGTCCGCATCCAAGGGAAGCAACAAAGTGTTGCAACTGCGGGGCCACCACACACGCAGCAAGCTGGGGCGGGTGCCCGTCCCGCCTCAACCTCCGCCGCCGGGCCAAGCAAGCACCCTCCACCACCACCAGTGAGCAGCATCAACGACGCAGCCAGACGCGGGTCGGGACACATCCGAGGGCCGCAACGGATGCGACCGGGCCAGCTCAGCGAGGAGCAGCCAAGGCAAGGCGCACTCGCCGTCCAGCCGCCGAGCGGGACGGACGGGAGGGGCGCACGAGGCTGCCACCTCCCTGCCAAGAAGACGTGAGCGATGCCAAGATGGCAGCGCTCCTTCAAGCGGTCCAGGCGATACCTGGCCAAGTAGCTGCCGCCATCACGGCAGCCCTTACCAGCAACACGTTGGCAAACCAAAGGCCGTAAAGCGAGCTGGTATACTGCGGCCTCCTCTCCATCTGAAAGCGAGAGCCGTCGTGGGCGGCGTGCTGTCATTGCGGAGTCTTTGGGCAATGACTATACCGACAACAACAATAACAACCGAGGCTGAAGACCGGAGCAACGGTAAAGCAGCCAGCCTGTCGGGCCTAGCATGATGATGATGTAGGAGACTAGACAGACTGAGACAGTCGAGACGCGCAGAGAACGAGAGGTAGACGTGAGCGCCCGCCGCCATGTCTAGTTTGGCCGCGCCCGCCAGAGCGCGACACCGCGGCTCAGCAAGGACCTGCCCGCACCCAGCGCTCCGCTTCAGTCTTCACTGAGCATCAGTGGAGACAACACCTCCACCCTGGGTGGGTGCCCTGGAGAAGCGCTTAAGGGGTTGGAACCTTTTGCGGTCGGCCGCGAGGTGTCTCCAGCAGTGTTGGAGAGCTCCGCCAGCCCATCGGAGCAATCGTCGCCGGGAACTGGCGGCGAGACGTGCGCGCGCGCCGCCATGCCTAGTTCGGCCGAGCCCCGCCAGAGCGCGCCACCGCGGCTCAGCAAGGACCTGCCCGCACCCAGCGCTCCGCTTCAGTCTTCACTGAGCATCAGTGGAGACAACACCTCCACCCTGGGTGGGTACCCTGGAGAAGCGCTTAAGGGGTTGGAACCTTTTGCGGTCGGCCGCGAGGTGTCTCCAGCAGTGTTGGAGAGCCCCGCCAGCCCATCGCAGCAATCGTCGCCAGGCACTGGCGGCGACAACATGGACCTCATCTCCCTGACCGAGGACTGCATCCGTTCGCCCGATCTATCACCAGACCGAGGCGACCAGTACGGCCCATCGTGTGCCGTTATCGCGACGCGTCCGTTACCCGGAGATACACGGCTTTCTCGTACGTGCTGTGCAACCTGTGGCTCCCCCACGGGGGGTGAGAGCCCGGAACCGCGACTGCCGCGTAGTGATTCCGAACGCCAGTTGATTAAATACCCTGGCGATCAACCGGTGGACACCACACCAAAAAGAGACAACAAAAGATCGTTGTCATATCCAAGGCGAAGCATATCACCCACTATACATGTGTCATACATGCAAATGGACGAAAGGATGCCAAGCCGAGAAAACAAGCCACCACTATCCACAACCACCACCAGGAAGGAAGCAAAGGAAAGAAGAGAAGGGGCAGGAAACCTACAACTAAAGGCGAGGTAGCAGTAGCTCTCGCACCAGCACCTCCTGTCACCATCGAGCCAGCCAGCAAACGAGCTGCCACCTTCCTCCTGCAGAAACTGCTGCTAAGAAGAAGGACGATCGACCTTCACCTAGCAACATGAGCCACGATGCTGGGATGACTTCATTCGCCCGAAGAAGTTGTGCAGCAGAGGGGAAGCAGCGACATCGAAACCAGCAACAGGTTCTCAGACCTGGAAACCAACAATCAGGACGCTAGTGAGACGACGCAACCGCGCCCAGCACCGCACATAAGAACCATACCACCCATAATAATTACCTTCAGTGGGAGCTACAAGTTCTGCATGAAATGGTGGAAACAAGATGCCAGCGACACATCTCGGTGGAACCACAACAAGAAAACCGCTACAAGGTCAAAGTGTTCAGCCTCGACGACTACACTCAGTGACAAATGGACTAAAGAAAACGACGTGAAATTCTTCACCTTCTCGTCCAAAGCAACAAGACACTTGAAGGTAGTGCTGAGGGGTGCACCAACGACATTCGCAGCTGAAGACATCAAAGCTGAACTAGACAGCGCTGGATTCGAAGTGCTATCAGTAAACCAGATGAGGATGCCAGGGACCAATGCACCTATGCCTCTCTACGCCATCACCACAGTTGACAGCCCGGAAAACCGCAGGATCTACCAACTGCAGAGACTGGCAGGACTGACGGTGAGCATTGAAAAGATGAGAGCGAGCCGTGGTCCCCCGCAATGCCATCGTTGCCAGGCCTTTGGACGTGCAGAAGTACTGCCAAATGCCAGAGAGGTGCGTGAAATGTGGAGCCCAACATGGCAGCAAGACATGCCCACTGCAGAAAGGGCAGGGAGTGCCCACCTGCGCCAACTGCGGAGCTAACCATGTGGCTTCCTGGAGAGGATGCCCCAGTGCGAAGCAAGCACTCGCCCGCCTCCGTGGACGAGCAGTGAGTCGTCGTCAGGAAGACAAAACTCAGCACAACCAGAAGCCTCCACCACCAGGTTCAGAAGAAACGGAACGACCAAGACTCCCGAGAAACCTGCCAACTTCAGACAGCAGCACCACCAACCTGACGCAGATGCCCGATAGGCCACAAGAAACAGAACAAACAACAACAACAACCGCCCACCGAGATCAAGAAGACCTCTCCAACGTCGCACGCCTGCTGCAGCAGATGTTGTTGCAGATGGGGACTCTCATTACTAGATTAGAGCAACTGCCACAACTGATCCTGGAGGCGACAAAACCAACCGAAATTACTGACGCTCAACATGGACAGACGTAGACAGGCAACTAGTCTTACGTTCTGCTCATGGAACGCGAACGGTGTTTACCAACAACAGGGCGAGCTGAGGCAGTTTCTACTAGAGGAGGGAATCGACATATGTCTCATATGTGAAACCCATCTAAAACCACAAATAAAGCTGTCAGCAAGGAACTACAGAACATACCGGAACGACCGCGCAACAGCAGGTGGAGGGACAGCTATTATGGTGCGATCTACGCTCCCGCACTACAACATACAAGTCCCAGCCATGACGTCCATCGAGGCCACGGGCGTGGTAGTCGAGACCAAAGACGGCCCCATCAATGTGGTTGCTGTGTACCACCCACCAGGCAGGCATATAGAGACAGCCGACCTGGATGCTCTCCTGTCACTCCGAGGAAAAATACTCGTTGCAGGGGACCTAAACGCAAAGCACCAGACATGGAATAGCAGAGTCACCAACATCAGCGGTCGAAGACTCCTGAGAGCAGCCAACCAACATGACTGCGTAGTGCTGGCACCCGATAGCCCTACCACATTCCACGAAATCACAGACATCGTGGAGATGTTCTGGATGTCGCCATCGTGAGGGGAATGCCAGCTGATGCCATAGAAACCAGAGCGGTCAACAGGCTATCATCCGACCACAAACCCGTGATCGTCGAAACTCCAAACATGGAGGCAGAGAGGGCCACCGAAAACAGGCGAAACTATCGCAAAGCCAACTGGCCACGCTTCAAACAACTACTGACGGAGCAGCTGCAAGAAAACGAACTCGAAAACACGGAAGAAGCTCTCAAACAACTCTCTGACAGCATAAAAGAAGCAGCTGACACAGTAGCACCACCAGCAAAGTCCGGACCCGAGCAAAAACATCTACCAGCTGACATCCTACAGTTAATTACAACAAAAAACAGAGCAGCGAGACGGTGGCAAGAAACCAGAAGACCTGAAGATCGGCGAGAGCTCAACCGCTTAGTACGTGAGGTCAAAGCCCGAGTTGTCGAGCACAGAAACCAGGAGTGGGCACACAAAGTCTCGACCCTCCAGGTAGAAGACTGCTCTGCCTGGAAACAAACTCGACGACTCACAAATCGGCGCAGCCAAATGCCCCCACTACAAGGAGAGAATGGACCCATCTGCAAGCCAGCTGAAAAAGTGAACGCCCTTGCTGACACCTTCGAAAACAACTTTCGCCCAGTTACCGAACCCATGGATGAAAGGCACCGAGGAAGGTCCGGCGCCGTCTCCCCCGCTTCCTACGTGACAATGGCGCGGAAGAAGAAGGAAGAATTGAGCCATTCACAGCAGACGAGTTACTAGAGGAGCTAAGGAAACTTCCGCCGGATAAAGCTCCAGGGCATGACGGTATAACAAACAGAATACTGAAGAACCTCCCCATTGGAGCCGTCGTGAGACTGACTCAACTATTTAACAAGATAGCCCACAACGGTGTATTTCCAAAGGAATGGAAAAAAGCCATTATCATCGCCGTTCCCAAACCCGGGAAAGACGCTGCTGAGGCACATAACTACCGACCAATCAGCCTCCTTCCGAACTTAAGCAAACTATTTGAGAGACTGCTGCTGAAACGGCTTATGGTTCATGTACAGAGAGGAAACATGATCCCTCCCGAGCAACATGGCTTCAGATCCGGACATGCAACGACACACCAACTGCTGAGGGTCGTGGAAGCAGCAACAGCAGCCTTCAACCAGAAAGACCACTGCGGTGGTGCTCCTGGATGTAGCGAAGGCATTCGACTCGGTATGGCATCGAGGCCTGCTGTACAAGATGGCCACACTCGGAGTGCCAGGGCCCTTCCTACGTCTAATAAGAAGCTACCTCGCGGAACGTACCTTCAAAGTGAAGTTAGGAAATAACTTCTCCACAGAACGACGCATCCGCGCAGGAGTGCCTCAGGGCAGTGTATTAGGCCCAGTCCCTATACACACTCTACACAGCAGACATACCAATGCGCCAGGAAGCAGAAACAGCACTCTACGCAGACGACACAGCTGTCCTTCGCAACATCCCGCAGCCCATTCTTGTCGGTCGACGGCTGAGAGCTGCGTTGGCAGACATCGAGAAATGGGCCACCAAATGGAGGATCAAAATTAATGCTTCCAAGCGCCAGGCGATTATGCTAACAAGGAAAAGGCAGACCACCCAGAAACCTGTCCTCCAACTCTTCGGGGACAGAATACCACTGGTGACCACAGCCAAATATCTTGGTGTAACGCTAGACACCAAGCTAACGTGGAAGCCACACATCAACGATGTCCATCGCAGAGTCCATCACCGGCTGGGAGCACTATACCCAGTGCTAAACACCAGCAACACACTGCCACCAGCATGCGGGCTTCGAATCTACAAGGCCACTGGTGCGCCCTATAATGGAGTATGCCTGCCCTGTGTGGGCCTACGCAAGCCAAACACCCACATCGACAGACTACAACGTCTCCAAAACAGTGCCCTCAAAAGGGCCCTCCATCTTCCAATCCGATTCCCGGACGGACATCCTCCACGAAATCTCTGGAATACCAAACTGCGAGATCGCTTTGAAAAAATAGCAGGCAACTTCTACCAGGAAAGCGCAGGAGAGCGATATATACTTATTCGCTCCCTTGCACAGTATGACAGAGAAGAGGGCCCCCACAAGCGACCACTCCAATTAATAAGAGAAAATTTTGATTGAAGATAAAAAAGGTAACACATTAAAAAAATGGCTCAACAGAAAAGAAAACTATAACAAGAAACCAAACAAATAAATTCGGTAAAGCCAGTAATTTAAAGAAGGCAATGCCAAAATGGCAAGAACTTCTAACTTAGAATTCCTTAACCCACGGGTTAAGAAAGTTAGATTGAGCCGACGCGATACACACTATTCACAGCGGACATACCGCTACCGGACGCAGCCAAGATGGCGCTCTATGCCGATGACACGGCGGTCTTCGCGACGTCCAGATGCCCCATCAAAATTGGTCGGCGCCTAAGAGCTGCACTACAAGCCATTGAGGACTGGGCCACCAAATGGCGAATTAAAATCAACGCCGCCAAAAGCCATGCTATTATGCTTACCCGGAAGCGCCACCCTCCCCAACCAGTGCTTAAGCTGTTTGGGGAGAGAATCCCATTGGTCAACAGGGCAAAATACCTTGGAGTCACCCTGGACACCAAGCTCACGTGGAAACCACAAGTGGAGGAAATAAGGAACAAAGTAAACCAACGACTGGGCGCGCTTTATCCAGTACTCAACACAAATGGCACACTACCACCAAGGTGCGGGCTGCAGATATACAAAGCGCTGGTGCGGCCCATTATGGAGTATGCCTGCCTGCATGGGCGTACGCAGCCCCAACCCACATCGAGCGCCTCCAGAAGTTACAGAACCGGGCACTCAAGCGAGCAATGCACCTACCGCACCGATTCCAACAGAAGACCTACATCTCATCACAGAAACGCCAAGACTACGGGAAAGATTCGAACAGCTGGCCACAAAATTCTACAAGAAAACACAAGAAAGTGAAAATCATCTCATTCGCTCTCTTGCACAATACGCAAGAGATGAAGGACCGCACAAACGCCCGCTACAACTACTCACACCAGAAAATCCAATTTGGATAAACCAGTAAAAAAAAAAAAAAAATAATAATAAAATAATAAAAAATAATAATAAAAAATAAAATAAAAAAATAAAAAAATAAAAAAATAAAAAAACAGCCCAACCGAAATGATAACATTAAAAAAGCAAGGAAAATTAAATGCAACCTGTAAAAGCAAATCGCTGAAGGCAATGCCAAAAAGGGAAACACTTCTACAAATGAATTCCCTAGCCCAAGGGCTAAGGAAGAACGATGGAGCTCTAGCTCCACTCTCACCCATCCAAGTACTAACCACGCCCAACGTTGCTTAACTTCGGTGATCGGACGAGAACCGGTGTTTTCAACGTGGTATGGCCGTTGGCAAAAGCGCTGAAAAGAGCTCTTCACCTTCCAATAATGTACCCGACTAATCAACTACACCAGGTAGCTGAAATTGAAACACTCAAAGATAGATACCGGAAGCTGGCAACCGCATCCTACAATAATGCAGAAACAAATACAAATCCGACAATAAATACACTCGCCCAATATGACGTGAATCTAGGACCGCACAAAAGACCGCTTTACATACTTCAATAGAGAGCAACAAATGACAAATCCAAAAATATAATATCAATCCTATGGACAAATTTAAATGAACCCACAGCAAATGACAAATAAATACAGAGAAACTCCTTAATCGAAACATACTACGAGAAAATGAAGGAAATGCCAAACAGGCAAAAACTTCAATAAAGAATTCTGCAGCTCAAGGGCTGTAGAAGAAAGTTGGCTCCACAGCGAGTGCTCCACTCTCCTATCGTCCGTCAGCGAGACACTTGGTTGTTTAAGAATGGCAAAAGCTGGCTTCCATGCGTCACAGCCATACACCCAAGGCCCTGTTCATATTATTATTATTCAGACATATCTCAATATTATTCAGACGTATCCGGCGGCAGCAGGTTGCGAGCGTTGAGGTGTTCGTGGAGGCGGCGGATGACAATACGCTCCATAAGCTTGGAGAAGCTGGAGGGCAGGCTGATCGGCCAGTAGTTGTTTGGGTCGGACTGGTCTTTCCCGGGTTTCGGGAAGAGTAGGATATGTGCTAGTTTCCACGATTTGGGTAAATAACCCATCATGTAGCTAGCATTATAAAGCCTAGCCAGATGTTCATAGAATAGAGGTGGTGCATTTTTTAGGGCAAAAGTTGGAATTTGGTTGGGTCCAGCTGTGTTTTTCAGGTACTTGGAGTGGCGTGCTATTTCTTGTGAGGTTATTTCCATGGTTAGCGGGTAGTTGTCGTCAGATTCTGTAGTTGTGGGTAGTGGATTGGTGAGATGGTGGTTTGCTGAAGAAAGTTTTTCGGTCTCGATTTTGAATTCTGCATCAAAGTGGGGTGCATTTGGTGGTTGGTGAATTTGTGCCAAATGCTGACGAAACAGCTCGCATTTGTCAACAGTGGTGGTTATGATATTTCCATCTTTGATGAGCGGATAGGTTGCCTGCGAGGATTTTCCGGTCAGCCTGCCCAAAGCCCCCCAGAAACTCTCAGGGTCTCGTTGTCGTTGTGTATCAAGCTTCTCACAGTACCCCGACCATTTGTCTTCTCTATTCGACGATCAGTAGTTTCGCTCTTCTGCTTAGCCTATTATAGGCATTACGGTCAGCTGCGTCGTTAATTCTCGCCCATGTGCGGTGTGCAATTCTTTTCTCCCTTATTATGTTCATAATGTTCGCTGGTAGTTGATCTGGAGCTCGGCGTGGTAAAGGTACGGACGGCACAGCTGCCTCGATGGCCGCGTGTATGGCGTTCTCCAGCACATCGCTACATACGTCAATATCGGTGGCCGTTTCGAGCGTTATTTCTCCCAGAGCCGGCAGCTCTGACAGCACAACGTAGCAGCAACGCCATTAACTGCCCATTTCCTCCTTGGGCAGAGTAGGGTGGAGTGTTTGTCTTGCGACATTTACTCCTAGTCTTGTAGATGGATACTTGCTTCAGGTTAGATTTGTCTTAACGTTTGGCGTAGCTATTTCAGATGATTTGGGGATTTATTGTACAAGTGAGATAGGTCCTATGTGTGGAACTATTCCTACCGGATAATTTCCCAGATTCTTGATAGTGGATTGTTGGACTTTATGGGCTTGTATTATAAAAATTTGGTGGCAAGATCCTTGTAACGTTGTTTTAAAGTTGGTAGCCCTGTGGCTTCATGAAGGTCAATTGTGGGAAATCTGCAGGTCGAGATGAAGTGCTCTCTTCAACGCTCGATTTTGAATAATTTGAAGTCGGTCAAGATTTGTTTTTGCTGTGTATCCCCCACACAGGACAGGCATATTCAAGTATTGGTCTTACTAAGGTGCAGTAGATCCGTACTCCTAAGGGTGCGGAGAGCTTTACTGTCCCTGTTTAGCACTGGGTACAACGCTTGAAGGTCTCGCGCTAGCTCTTCTGCGGAGGTCGTTTATGTGGGCTCTCCAGGTCAGCCTGGAGTCAAGCAGGACTCCAAGGTAGCGAACAGTGTTTGACCATGGGATTAAGTTGTTATGAATTGTGAGTTGTTGATCCAATTGAGGTCTCTGTCGAGGTCCCTGTCCTTTTAGTTATTAAGATGGCTTTGGGTCTTCGTTGGGTTGATTCCGATACGCCAACCTCCTCGCCCAGGCCTCAGTCTTCTGCAGTATCTCCTGCAGACGACGGCTGACAGCACAACGTGGTGGTATTCCTCCCATTTAGTATCTCGCCACTTGCGTACGGTGGGGCGCGCGGCCGCTGCGGTTTGCGCCACAGCTGGCAACAGTGCCCAGCGGGGATATGACGGTTTTGTAGCCTGTCGGTTGCGGGCCTCATATGCGCTGCATCTGTCTGGTGGTGGGTAAGTTGCAGTCGTGACGGGCATCCGCCCGTACGAGGCTGGGTGCCCCAGATTGCAGTTGCAGCATCTTGTGTGGTGTCTTGGGTGTGGACATTCGGCTACACGATGTCCCTGGCCGCAATCTCACTCATCTTGTCTCCCCTAGTACACTGCCAGGATACATGATTGTAGCCCTGGCAGTTGAAACATTGAATGTGGTTTGGAGGGGTAGGATGTTTCCCCTCAATCTTGACGGGTTTCCCCGCTAAGATTCTGATGTTGTTGAGAGTTTATGGCGGCGCTTTGGTCTTGAAGGTGTAGAGAGGGATTCGTTCTTCTGTCCCCGTCCGCCTCATCTGGTGGACCTCGTTGGTCTGCACGCCTTGCTTGGCGAGTTCTTCCGCCACTGCTTCTTCATCCGTGGTAACTGGCAGTCCGCGAACTACCAGTTTCCGTTGACGACGAGGCTTATCGTTGCGGAACGCAATGTTTGCACTCCGCAGGTGTTCTTCTACTGCTTTCAGGTCACTGGGGCACGACAGACAAAGCCGCACCCCGCTGCTTCCTGGCCAGCTCATGAAAGGGAGGGCCGTCTTGCTTCTCAGTTCATCGCAGATGCTTGTCCAGTTGCCCTGGAACATTACTGTAATAGGCCGCACGGGGCCTTTTTCTATCGGCGGCTGGGAGTCTTCGCTGAAGGTGGCCACGGAGTCCACTGACAATGTCCGCCTCCGATAACTCTTCCGGTGATAGAGGCTGCGGTGTGGAAGGCAAGCTTTCTTCTCCCGCGGGTGCAGTGGTGCTCGCTTTCTCCGATGGTTGCGGTCTGGTGGGTGAGCTGAGGTTCTTGCGATTTCAGCATTTTTCGACGTTGTTGTGGTCCAGCCGGGTAAGGTCTTCTGCCGAGATGGTCTTGTAAGCCTCCGATAAGTACTCCTCTGGAACTCGACGGAACGGCTGCTTAATCTCTTTCAAAGATTGCTAGGTTAGCAGCAATGTTTTCAGCTAGTTGTTTCGCTGCAATCGCCTTCTTCTTCTTGCTATCTTTAGTCATTGGAAGTGCGGCGTCTCCTCCTGGCGTCTGCGGCGTCTCCTGGCGACTAGTCGTTTGAATGGTCGCGTCTCCGTTCTCCGTCTCGAGTGTCTGGCGTCTATGTTCTCTGACAGTGTCTCTGACTCTGTGGAGCCAACTGTCATCCTCATCATCATCCATTGTCATTTGACAAGTGGACGAATCCACCTGTTCTGGCTGTTTTACCGTGCCCCCGGTGTTCAGCCTCGGTAGTATTGTTTATGTTCGGTAATTAAGTTGTCAGACTCCGCCGCAGCACACACCGCCCAATCCGACCGGAAAGCAGATCCAAAGGGAGGGAGGGAGGGAGGGGCAGTCAGTAGTGATGCAAGTATTGGATAGTCCGGGCAGTCATAGTTGCGACAGTCGGTTTTATATGTTGCTGTGTGGTTTTTTTGTTTTGTGTTTTTTTTAATTAGTTGCTGTGTATATCGTTTCGCGGTGCGTTTCATTTTTTTTCGTTTCTGCCTTTATGTGTGTGTGTGGGGGGGGGGGGGAATGGTGTATTTCGTTTTAAGTGCGTCTTGTTTTTGTGGCATGCCTGGCTGTGTTTTGCTTAGTTTGTTTGTGTTTTGTCTTCATATGTCTTGTATTATGTGTCACGTAGTGTCCTAAGTGAGAAGTATATGGTGTGGTTTCAAGTTGATTTAGTTTGTCAGTCAGTTGTCATCATCATCATCATCATTGTCATTTGCCCGCCGGGCTAGGCCCGACAGGCTGGCTGTTTCACCGTGTCGCCGGTCTTCAGCCTCGGTTGTTATTTTGTTGTCGGTATAGTCATTGCCCAGAGACTCCGCAATGACAGCACGCCGCCCACGACGGCTCTCGCTTTCAGATGGAGAGGATGGCCGCAGTACACCAGCTCGCTTTACGGCCTTTGGTTTGCCATCATGTTGCTGGTAAGGGCTGCCGTGATGGCGGCAGCTACTTGGCCAGGTATCGCTGGACCGCTTGAAGGAGCGCTCGCCATCTTGGCATCGCTCACGTCTTGGCAGGGTGGTGGCAGCCTCGTGCGCCCCTCCCGTCCGTCCTGCTCGGCGGCTGGACGGCGAGTGCGACTTGCCTTGGCTGCTGCTCGCTGAGCTGGCCCGGACGCATCCGTTACGGGCCTCGGATGTGTCCGATCCGCGTCTGGCTGCGTCGTTGATGCTGCTCACTGGTGGTGGCGGGGGGTGCTTGCTTGACCCGGCGGAGGTTGAGGCGGGACGGGCACCCGCCCCAGCTTGCTGCGTGTGTGGTGGATCCGCAGTTGCACAACTTGGTTGCTTCCCTTGGATGCGGACAGTCGGCCCACTCTGTGGTTTTCGCCGCAGCGTAAGCATCTCTGAGCCCCGGTGCAGTCCGGGCAACATGCCCGAAATTGTTGCACCGGTAGCACTGAGTGAGAGCAAGCGGTGGCTTCTTCTTCTGTTCTACCCGGACCTTGTGTCCGAGTAGCCTCGAAGGCGCTTCTCCCTCGGCACGCGTTCCGCAACCGACCAATCACAGTCACGGAATGGTTACGTCATTGGAGTCAGCCAATCAGAAGTCGACAACGATCCTGGCTCGCTTCAGTTCCGCTATTCAGTCCAGTTTTTGTTGTTCCTTTAGATACAACGGACCAGATGATGGCGGCAGTGTAAGTCGCCGAAAGCTTGTCGTTAGAAATGTGATCCGGCTGCAAACCCGCGAAGAATTTGTATCAATAAGACGCCGGGAAATACTTATATTTCATAAGAAATGCGGTTGTTTAATTGGGAGCCAGACCAATTTGTAGCTGGGAGAGAGTAGGTGAGTTAGAAGAGTGAGTTAACTAATTCGTTTTCAACTAACAAAACACAGAAAAGTATTGTAAACAAGTTGACAGTCATATATAAAAGATAACTTGGTATTTTAATACATT
Organism: Vandiemenella viatica; assembly: GCA_031002005.1. Classification (NCBI taxonomy): domain Eukaryota; kingdom Metazoa; phylum Arthropoda; class Insecta; order Orthoptera; family Morabidae; genus Vandiemenella; species Vandiemenella viatica. The sequence continues at coordinate 16,369 of JARYHS010010056.1, forward strand.
TATCTTGACCAACCATCACAACAAAAATGAGTTTTAATTTTAGAAACATAATACAACGAACATAAATACTTGAAGCCATCTTTAAAAAAAAAAAAAAATGGTATCTGCAACTAATTATATCGCATGACGCCCTCTGTCGCAGCTATCTCTCTCACGCTACCAACGAATTAATTGTCGCACTCTTCAAGCTCACCTACTCACATCGAAACTTAAATTGATCTGGTTCCTAATTAAGAAACTGATTTTCTGTCTGGCAAATTTATATTAAATTAAGTTTTTCTTAAAGTATCATAATGGATACTAAGTGTGGAAATTGCCGAAGATTAGTAAGATAAGGAGTGACGTGCTGAGACTGCAGGCTCTAGTTTTGCTCGGGATGCAGCGATGTTACTAACGGTGACTCTTGTGTCAGTATTGCCTTGAACTGTCACTTCCTACAGAATTAATGATCAGGAGCAGCGGATTCTGAAGCTCCAGTTAGATCTGGCATCTGCATAGAGGGATTTAAAGGCCCTGAAGGCAGATAACTCTGTTCTTAGGCTTAGGCAGAACAGTGAGTGGAAAGAAGTCAGCTCTGGCAGGAGAGGTAGGAGACGCTCTCTGTCTGGTGGTTTCCAGCTGGCTACATCCAATGTATTTCAATCATTGGAGGATCCAGATGGCGACTTTGAGGACCGTCAGGTTGGAATGAACGATCTGGGAATTTTTAATGTAAAAGGGAGAACTTTTCAGAGGGTATCTAAAAGTAAACACAGGAAGGTACTGTTACACGGAAGCAATCATGGGTGGAGAATCAGTGAGATGGTTCCATCTGAATTGGGGCCAGATTATGAAATATGCAGTACTTTCAGACCAAATGAAGATCTTAGAAGTCAAGTAGCAAATGTGGAAGACATAGGTAAAGATTTCTCAGAGGAAGATTATATTGTAATTGTGGGTGGACCTGGAAATAGTCTTGATAAGGACCTCTATTATTAAATTGAGGAAGACATTGCTCACAATTCCAGGAACACACGTCAGACGAATGTGGGATTTGTGGGTTTGCTTGAATGTTATGGTAAACCCTGGATGCACAATAACATTAGGCGTACAAATGCATCGTTGGAAAAGATTATCTGGCAGCCAGCAAATTCACACATTGGTATGATAGATTGGACATGCATTGGTAGGGAAAATTATACTCACCATGGACTCCATCTGAATTTCAGAAGTAAAAGGAAGCTTTCGATACTTATTGCTGATGAGATCAGGAAAGAGGAAATCCTGTTGTAAGTGGTGTAAAGTCGCGGTATTTTTTTAGGGTAAATAAAATAGATGTATTATGACGTCTAATGGAAATTAGCATCTCAGCTGATCAAAACTTATTGAAATTAGAAATCCCAATTGACATACCGATATGTGCTAAAAAAGTAAACAATTCAAGGTCATTGAATCAAAGTGTTCAGACCACTATTCCGCATCAAAATATAAGAGGAATATTAAGTAAAATTGATGATATTACCATACTCCTAGAAGAGATTGAAATTTCCAGATATTTTAATGTAGACGTTTTGTGCATATCTGAACATCATTTGTGTGACACAGGAATATAACAGCTGTCCATCCCACTATACACTAAGCTCTGTAGGTGTAAAAATGGAGAAAGGGGGAGCTGCCATTTTAGTTAAAAATAATATTCAACACAGTAGTATAGTTCTAAGTAAATATTGTATAGAACAGCACTTTCAATGCTGTGTTATAAAAGTTGAATACGTTAAGGAAGAGCTCATAGTAATAGCAATTGACAGGGGCCCCCTAAGGAAATCTTAAGACTGTTTTTATCTCAATTTGAGTCTTAGCTACTATGTTTCACAAATAACAAACATATAGTTGTATGTGGAGATTTTAATGTTGTCTTTCTCAATCACAGCAATGAGAGACTAGATATGCAAGCCTTGATTTTGTCTTTTTACTTAACGGCACTTGTAAATTTCCCTACAAGTATACAAAATAATAGTAGTACTGCAATTAATTTTTTATACATATTTCTCAGTACAGTAATTACAACATACTTCCAATAATAAATGGTATCTCAGATCATGATGCACAGCTGTTATGTATCGGGTCCAGAAACACTGTTAAACATATAACGAAAAATGTGGTATATAGAAGAATTATTAATGAAAACAATATAAAACATTTAATAAATTCCTTAAATAATGAACACTGGTCACAAGTGTACACTGCACAGGAGGTTAAAGCAAAATTTGACTCCTTTCTTAGTATATTTCTAACTCCTTTGTAGGAATCTACACAAAAAACAAAAAATGTCAACATTCCAAACAGTTCACTGAGTAAGGGATGGATAACAAAGGGAATTAGAGTATCTAATAAAACAAAAGGGGACCTTTACATAAAAGAGAATCAGACAAATATAAACTGAAAGCTATATTTATTCTAAAATACTAAGAAATGTAATAAGAAAGGCCAAGAACAGGTATATATCAGAGAAAATAGAGAATTCAGGCAATAAGATGAAAACTATATGGAATATAATAAAAACAAACAGGAAAATCTCTAAAACACTCTAAAGACATGAAAATAGAACAAAATGGATCTGTGAATAGTGAAATAAGGGAAGTTTGTGAAACTTTTTCCTTATGTTGTAGAGAAATTAGGCATAGAAAAGCAATCCCCACATAGTGCCCTAAGGCTTTTTCAGACTGCTTTCCCAAACAGATTTCTGGAGATGTAATTGTCACCAGTAACAGTCTCAGAAATAAACGAACTCATGAAACAACTAAAACCTAAAAATTCTTCCAGTTAAAATAATTCAAGTAAATTACTGAAAAGATGTTCAGATTGTATCACTCATGTAGTTGCCCACATTAGTAATGAATCCTTAATGCAAGGTGTGTTTCAAAATAGACTAAAATAAGCAGTTCTAAAACGGTTGTTTAAAAAAGGAGAAGCAAAATGTATAGATAACCATTGTTCCGTTTAATTAATTTTTGGATTCTCAAAGATTTTTGAAAAAGACATGTATTGTAGAGTAATAAAACATGTTACACAATATAATATCTTCACTAATTCACAATTTGAGTTCCAAAAAGGATTATCCATACAAAGGGACCGTGCACAAACTACATGGCTCGATCCCAGGAGTGGCGAGGGGTTAAATGGAAGGCTACGCTGGGCTACATGGGGGGGGGGGGGTTTCTGAGCCAGACCACGTAGCTTTCCTTTCATAATATTTTTAACAGTAAAAAGAGGAACTGAACTCACAATAGCATGTGAATATTTATTTCCCTCAGTTAATAATCTCCGTACGAATTTACAATAGTCTGACTAGAGAAAACAGTAAAAAATGTGTTCTTGAATCAAAAGGGTAAAGAGCTACATGCTACATGGGGGGGGGGATGGGTAGAGGCAAAAGCCACATAGGGCTACGTGGGGGGAGGGGGGAGGAGGGGTTCACAGGAGGCCAAAATGGAGCTATG
>JARYHS010010057.1:0-15694 GCA_031002005.1 Vandiemenella viatica
AAGTTTTATTGTTTCATGAGTTCATTTATTCTAAGTCTGTTACTGGTGGCAACTGTATTTCCAAAAATCTGTTTGGGAAAGCAGTCTGAAGAAGCCTTAGGGCACTATGTGCGGATTGTTTTTTCAATGCCTAATTTGTCTGCAACTGAAGTAAAATGTTTGTGAAATATTTCACCAATTTCCCCTACTTCACTATGCGTGATCCATTTTGTTGTATTTTTATGTCTTTAGATTGATTTACAGATTTTTCTGTTTCCGTTTATATTATATTCCACATAGTTTTCATTTTATTGCCTGAATTCTCTATTTTCTCTGACATATGCCTGTTCTTATTACATTTCTTAGTATTTTAGAATAAAGCTTTCGGTGTATAGTTATCCAATTCTCTTACTTTTAAGTAGAGGTCCCTTTTTGCTTCAGTAGATACTTTAATGGCCTTTCTTATCAATCCCATACCCAGTTCACATTTTGGAGTGTTGACAGCTTTCCTTTTTTGAAACTTCCTTCGAAAAATGTTAGAAATATATTAAGAGAGGAATCAAATTTTGCATTAACACCCTGTGCAGTGTACACTTCTAACCAGTGTTCATTATTTAAGGTATCTATTAAATGTTTTATATTGTTTTCATTAACATTTTTTCAATGTACGCAGCTATTCTTTATCTGTTTAACAGTGATACTGATACTTAAATCAGCTGGACATCATGATCTGAGACATTATTTATTACTGGAAGTACTGTAATTACTGTACTCAGAAATATCCATAAAAAAATAATTGTTATTTTGTATTCTTGTAAGGAAATTTATAAGTGCCGCTAAGTTAGAAGACAACATCAAGGCTTCCATATCTAGTCTCTGATTGCTGTGAATGAGAAAGTCATCATTAAAATCTCCAAATAAAACTATTTGTTTGTTATTTGTGAAACATGTCAAAGACTTTAACTGATAGAAGAACAGTCTAAAAATTCCTTAGGGGAAAATTGCTATTAGTATGAGCTCTTCCTTACATATTCCAGTTTTGTAACACAGCATTCAAAGTGTTTTCCTATACAATACTTACTTACAACTCCACTTTTGCATTGAATATAATTTTTAACAAAAATGCCAACCCCCACTTTCTCCATTTTCCATTTACAGAAATTAGAGCTTAGTTTATAATTTGGCATTGTCAGCTGAGATATTCCTGTGTCATACAAATGGTGTTCACTTATGCACAGAACATCTACATTAAAATTTCTGAATTTTGAATCTCTTCTAGGTATAAGGTAATGTCATCAGTTTCACTAAATGTCCCTCTAATATTTCTATGGAGAATAGTGGTTTGAACAGTTTACTTCAATGAATTTGAATTTTTTTCTTTATTAGTAAAAACTGGTATGTCAGTTGGGATTTATAATTTCAATATGTTTTGATCAGCAGAGACGTTAGTTTCTTTTAGACATCTTAATACATATATATTATTTACCCTAAAAAAGGCCGCTAGTCATCATCACTTATAACGAGAATAAACCTTTCACTCATCTGGCATCAGCTGATCTCATCAGTAATAAGAAGCGAAAGGTTCCTTTTAACTCTGAGATTAATTTGGCGTCCACATGATAAGATTTTTTTAATGGATGAATGCCACAAATTGTCTAAGTGGACTTTAATTGTACTACCGACTATACTGAGAATCACGGGCGGCATATTACGACGCAACTGTTCAGATGTCTGAAACCTCAAATGAGGCATCGGTAGCCAGCTGGTTGTCACCACCAGGCCTGTCTTACACAAACATCTTCGAGGGCTACGCAATCCACGGCCTCCGCGGCAAATGTTCCCAACGATAAATGTAATTTACTTTTAAAGAGATAATACTATATATATATATATATATATCTTCATTTTAATTTATCAGCTTCTGAACGACATGTGGAAACAAAATACCCCTGTTTTACTCCCTGGACCATCTACATCTACATGAATACTAAGCAATTCATAAATATTGTGGGTGGCACCTATCGAAATTCTGTACATTTCAATCCCTAGCATAACGAGGAAAGAAAGAATACTTAAAATCATCAGTACGGCATCTCATTTCTCTAATCTTATACCTCCAGTCATTGCGACCTAAATTGGTTGGCAGAAGAAGTGTTTCACGTAAATTACAGAATTTCGTAAATTCTCCTATAAATTTAAACGCAAGCTACGTCGTCTGTCTTCCAAACTATCACAGCCCAATCTATGCATCAATTCTGTGACACTTTCGTAAGGACTGTAACTAGTAGTCACGAATTGAGCGGCTCTCCTCTGTACTTTCTCTAACTTGTCATTCAATGCCATGCGATACGCTACAACAGTAATCCAAAGGCGGACGCACTAGTATTTTGTACGCTATTTCCATTGTATGATTATTACAACTTCTCAAAATACGCCAAATGAATTATAATCTAGAATTAGCTCTGTCTACGACGTAAGTTAGTGCAAGTCCCATTGCATCTTGATTTGTACTATTGCGCCCAGATACTGCAGTGAATCAATGGTATCAACAACTGAATTGTTAACTTTGTACTCGTGAGCAAAAGGAGCCTTTTTGTTACTAATTTTCATTGCCTTGCACTTGATGCAGTTGATTGTAAACTTAGATTTATGACATCATTCCAAAATAACACCTAGATCACGCTGAATTTCTAAGCAATCGTCAGAGCACCTATGGATAAGATCTCTATGAACAAACAATCGCAACTTGGTAATAACGTTTTCACCAAAATCGTTTATAAAAACTAGGACAAGAAGTGGTCCTATTACATTTCCTTGAGGGACGCCTGAAGTAACATCCAGCTTAGAAGAGGCTTCCCCTTAATAAACACATATTGTGACCGATCAGTTGGAAACTCGCGTATCCATTCACAAATCTGATCCGATATCGAATCTCCGCTAAAAGTCGTTTGTGTGGTACTGATTCAAAGGCTTTCTGAAAATATAAGAAAATTGCATCAACTTGTTAACCTGCGCCGATAACATTCATTACGTCATAAACTGTATATTATTTGGAACCCCTTGAGAACTCGACTTTTGCGTCAATCATATTTGACCAAAAATACCAGATAGACAGACGCAAATTCAGAAAACCATAGATTCCTCCTCTTTAACCGCCTACCAGTGATCCAATACCTTAAATGTGCAGTCTTTTCATGGTTACACCTTTATTTTTAGTTCAGCTACATTAAGAGACAAGCCGCGTGTGCGCCTGATTGTTATGCCACTGGCTGCAGGCCAGCAAGGCGAGGCGCCAGCGCGTGCCTCAGCCGGCCGGGCCGGGATTATCGCGCGGCCTGCGCCACTCTTAAGCGGCTTAACGGCGTCGCCGGCTAATTCGAAGAGCGCCATACCGGCTCTCCCCACCACCCAACGTTCGATTACATAGCTCCACTATTATAACAGTATGGTGCACAATTGTGTAATAAATATCTATCTACCGACGTTTTGCTTTTTCTATAGGAAAAATTTTACTCATTCAATAAATACGACGTACGAAGGAGAGTGACTCCATAGCTATGCTTATCGATTAATTTCTTCCAAGTGGCAGGTTCAATACTTTTTTTTTGCTATCATCATCACCAGGGTGAGTGCAGCCACCTATGAGTATCCTTACTTTTTGGCTTCCTTTTCCTTTCCATCAATACTCCGTTGTTCTCGTTGCTCCTCCCATTCAACGTTAACACGTCTTGTTCGTTTTGGTATAACTACACGCAGATCCGCCATCTCCTCAATTTTCCTCCTTAAACCTCCTTAAAATATCGTCTATAAAATCAATACATTCGAATTTCAAACTAGTCTTCAGGCAAACTATTTCGATCACATTTGGAGTGTTGTGCTGATCCTTTCTCTTCGCCATTCCTGTATTTCCTTCAGCAAGGTGCAATTGAAAATTGTTGCTTCACACTCGTCTTGTTTTAAACGGTTCTGTTCGCTCTACTAAACATCTTGCTAGTAATAGTCTGTTGGTTAAAGTCTGTTTATCAGTGTAGCTCTTTTGCTGTCACTTTCGAACATCTTCAGAATTTGTGTCTCTATCGGCGGAGTCATATGCCTTCCTAAAATCCACGAATGTTATAATGACCTTTCTACCTCCTTCTCGTGTCTTGCTTTGACTAAGGTTTGATGGTAAACATCTCCGCTGTGCATGACCGCTCCTCTCCTGAATCCTGCTTGTTGTTCTCCTAACTGTTAATCTGTGTTAGTCTCTATTCTATTATCGAGAGCTTTGGCGAGTGTCTTGTTTGTGACTCGTAGAAGTGATGTGTCCCTTTCCTGTGCAGTGGGCAGAGGGGGTGGCCGCCGCGCCCCGTGAGGCAGCGTCGCCAGCGTCGGCCAAACATCTCGTCGGACCAGCACAAGGCTTCCAACACATCCGGTTGTTTGTCCGTGTGGTAAGCTTTGTAGCCCCCCCCCTCTTCGGAGCCACCCATTCAAACACTGGGGGGTTCGAATCTCCTCGCAGGCCGAAGTCGCTTGGTGCGCGTGTTCTCTGCTGGCCAGTGTTGAGAAACCGGAAGTATGTTTTCCTGTTAAACTGTTGAAAACCGTCTCCATTTTGGCTATGCAAAATAGTGAAACTTCTGTCACGGCACGTATTCCATTCCTAAAACCCTTTACCATTACATCGTTTGAAAATGTGCCTGTTGGATACTGTGTGCAGATGACATGACACATTGGGTTGGGGAGGAACAACCCAAGCATATTCGAGTAGTGAGTGCACCGGTCGAGCTAATTCCAGTTTTCATGTGGATTCCCACAGTCGACTTGGTCGTCGCTCGACGCTTATAAATTACACATCTCACACAACAAAACTGCACATGCGACCGAAATTATTAGTTAGACGAATCGCATACGGTTTAGCACCTGCCATCCCTCCAGGAACTGACAGTTCCAGTGGCAACGCACGACAAGTTCTGTTTTGCATGGTAAGAATTAGGCCTTGCGTGATCATATTCCATCAATTTGTAAACAAGAACAACAATAAACGACTCATACCCCCTCTGCGAAAATGAGGTGGGTTTAGTGACAATTGACTCCTATGGTAGTTTAAGTCGTGGTATCGCAGATTTCCCATCAACTTTAACTGGAACAAATAAAAACGTGTGTAACTACGTCTACGCAATCAGTACAAAATATGACAATCACACAATATTTCAACATTAAACATTCAAATTTAATACCAGCTGCTCTCAGAAAAATCAGTTTAAAATAAACTAAGATTGTAATCGCGTTTTTCTCTGTAGTTACTATATTGTCCTTCTCTATAAACTGATATATTCTCATAAAACCCTTATTTGATCACGTTCTGTCACGCGGTGACGTAACACTATGACGTCGTGGTATGACGACACTTTTTGCCTTCATTGCACAATTTACAACCAGAGATATTGTTCTAGGTTATGCACGTAATTTAATAAAAGTTCTAATTAGATAAGCATCAGTAAATAAATTAAATGTCAGAACACTGAAAGTAAAGTACCTATTATGTTTAAAACGACAAAATAATTATTAGTTACTTACATTGATTTAATATTCGTTCGACGTAAAAGTATTCCTTAAAATATTTAGTAACAGATTTGTAAGATAAAAACATTTAATTTTCGATTAGCAATGGTTACAGAGGGCATGAGTAATTTTTTTTTTTTTTTAATAATTTAAATTGTTTTCATGAGTGTCGTGTCATTTAAATTGTTACTTGGCTTGAACGAAATTAGTTCCACAATGATTGCAATCCATACAGCCTAGACTTCAATCTAATATTACCTGGCCTCACTCAAGTTGTTACGATTTTTTGAATTTTTTTTTTCAATTTCCTTTGCTTTTGCTGATGACATCATTCAGTCGTATATAAATGCATTAGCCATTCAACCGTTATAATATCGATTTGAATCACGGATAACAAAAAATGTAAGATGTAAGAACCTAAAAAAAATTGATTTAGTTTACATCATGATGTATTATTGCAACTGAAATGCGATACAGCACGTGTATTAATATACGTGTGATGGAAGTTGTAAAATAACTTATTAAAATATGCTTTTTTGAAATATAAGTTCTGATGACGAGAGCTCAGTTCACAATCACCACTTATATTCTTTATGCTTTGACCATGTTTGAAAGCTATCGGAACTTCATAAAACAAAGGAAATTATTCAGGGGTAAATTTTAAGAACGGTCGCCTGGTTTGGTGGGGAAGGAAATGATTTATCAAAGTTACTTACTGCTCAACACACACTCCAAGTATATCGACACAAGAACACTTTTTATTGCACAGCTATAAGTAGTTACATTCCGACCACCGAACCATATTTATTATTTGTTGTACTGAATAGTATGCAAGGATCACCCTGAATAATAACTGCCGAAGATTTGCAAGTTCTTAGCGAGTGAGAACTTTCTTTCAATCAACACAAATGAAACAACAAGATATTTCTTTTCTACATTAGTGAACGACCTACATAACTCACAGTCTTTAAGAGTACATCAGGTTCATTGGTCACTTAACCGACGCGGTAGACTTTCTCCACACGGTGTTAGGCACAATCTTTTTCCCTCGCACACGTTTACTGTAACAGTTCGAGCGCCATAACACATACGACTGTCTTTAAATGTACATGAAGGTCACTAAGTACTTTACCGACGCGGTAGCTCGTCCGGAGGCTTTTCTCAAAGGCGGACACTTTTAAGATCGGTACGATCATTTCTTCCCTCGCACACTTTTATGGTAACAATTCGCGCGCTATATCACATACACTCTGCTACTGATACTCTACTACATCGTTGTAGTCGATAATCGACTTTTCACTCGCTACTCGATCTTTGCATCAAAATTGATAGGTGCGTTAACTATCGTAATGTGACAAAGTATTGTTTTTCTGGCGGCAAGTTTAGCGTAGTATGTTGTTAAGTTGAAATGAAACCAGGGAGAGGATGGCAACAGAAACATTTTGTTACAGCGCAAAGCACCAGGAATTGCACTGAGCTTTATTTTAAAACCATTCTATTTATTGAAGCAATTGATAACAAATGAATTGATAGAACACTGAAAGAAAAGTTTGTATTTCGTTAAATTTGTATATTAATCGTCAGTTGCTTTTTTTTACTGAAATCGTTACTTGGCTTGAATGAAAAAAGTTCCAAACTGATCGCGATATATGTGGCCTAAACCGCAATTACAAATAATTTACGTGACAAAACGTAAGTTGTTAAAATTTATTTTTAGCATCGTTCATTTACACAAGAGTCAATATTTCATACACATGTAAGCTGTTTCAGCCGTTAAAACATCTATCTTCATCAGAGATAATCAGAAAGAATGATGTAAGATCCGGTGAAGATTTGGGATCAAGTTTATATCGCGATGCATTGACATGAGATACAGGGAATGTATTAATTCTAGTGTGATTGAAGCTTTGATTTTCTAGCGGCAATATTAGTGGAGATTGTGGTTAGGCTGAAGTGTAACGTGTACCAAGTTGACAATTTAAACTTTTGCTATAGCCCAAGGGACGAGAAAATACATTGAGATTTATTTAATAACAATTTTATTTAGTTAAGCAACTGGAAAGAACTTAATTGCGAAAATACTCCGTTAAACCAGTCATTTTTGACGGGCTTTGAGACTAGTATCAAATAAAATGAAAACCTTTTTGAAAAACAAATATCAAAGAAGTAAGCACATCTGAACCGTCCCTACAACGTGGCTCCCCCTGAAGCGCATCAGGGCCGTACACTCTCTACTTCTTGCATGCGTCTTGGCTCGACGGTAACGCTACAAGGAAAAGTTAGATGAAATTTCTTTTGGAGTGAATGGAAGAAAACGACAAAATTAGTGTGATAAAGAAGCAGCATCGAAGGCGGGAAGAGAATAAACTCGTAGTGACGCACAACGCAAACAACCACCGTTATTAGCGTCATCTTTTAAAGTGGAAAAAGCCGGAGAAAATTAGGTTCGTTAAAACTGAGTGGGAGTAAGAAAATAATGGTCTTCACGTCAAGACTCGTCTGAAGGTGTACTGACCGTTGAATCATAGTACAGGTTCAGGAGAAAATAATAGCCAACCAGTTGCATCAATTAGGTTTATTTAATCTTGACCGCGGTTTCGGCGATTATAAGATCGTCTGCTTCAGAAGGACGCGTGGAATCACATACACTCAGAAAAGATCCAAATAACTCTTGTCATATCGTAGTGCGATGTGCACTTATAAATATAAATGTTAAAATATGCTTCATAATGTAATTGAAGTTTTAAAATTTATATTTTAACAAATGACATATGTGCACATCGCACTACGATATGACAAGAGTTATTTGGTTCTTTTCTGAGTATATGTGATTCCACGCGTCCTTCTGAAGCAGACGATCTTATAATCGCCGAAACTGCGGTCAAGGTTACATAAACCTAATTGATGCAACTGGTTGGCTAATATTTTCACCTGGACAACTCTCACCGTTGCTGAAACGCAGCCATGTTTAAAATTGTAAGTAATTGTAGTTATATTTAATATGATTTCTACAGATATTAGTGTGTATAGCAAATGGGGTAGAATATTATCTAAGTTTATAATTTTCGTTTTGGTTAAGAGAGAGTCGTGCTGGAGAAGTCAAGCGGGAGAACTCGCGAACGAGCTCCGCGACTGGTTGTTAAAGAGTACGAATAGAACATTCTGCGCGGTAAAATATAAATTGTTTATAAGCTCCTGATTTAGATTTAAAGACTTCAACCTTAACGTCAATATTAATGGGACTGTGTGTTTATTGTTTAAAGCTACTTTAAGGAATTCTGAAGATATCGTAGGCATGTTTGACAGTAGGGTATTAACTATCGGTGATTAAATTAACAACAACTGCAACTTGCAGTGTTAGAGGTAGTCAGGGGGCCAATCGTACACCACCACCCAGTAACTCTGGTAGCAGATCGCATTTGGCTTATTAATCTCAGGAATTAGCAGTTCACATTTGGCTCAACCTGCCAGGATAGTGACACAATTCACAAACCTGGCTGCGCTCTAGGACAAGACTCCGCCAATCAATGCGCGAACCATGCTCCAGGCACTCCGACAAACAGTGCAACAGGATTTTTCTTTTATATCAAGAAATCATCCACATTTGTATTACCACTGTAAATTCGACAAACATCTCAAATGAAAATGTTTACACCCCAGATTCTGAATTTGACTTTTTCGTATATTTATTTTCTAACAAGTAAATTCTACAGGATTTGCGTGAAAAACATTGTAGCTTTTGAAACATGCTGTTAATTCTAAATAAAGATCGGAAGCATTATGAATACTCCCATTCGCCCACGGGATATGTGCCACAGTCTCATCCCTGACCATGAAATTCGAAGTTTCTCAAAAGCTTGCGACTAAAAATAATGGTGGGAGTGGAGTACGAAGGGAGATTCAAATATATCCTTTTTTGTTGATTTGTTGAAGATCTTCATTCGTATCAACTGAACGCTATAAATCTACTGTAATTTTTATCCCACAACTTGTCCGCTTTTTTCGTGAAGAACCATAAAGAGGAACCTAACTTTCACATCTTTTCCCAAATTACTTATCCGAAATTATTTTATAATTTACAGTTATATGCTGTTTCCTACAGATTATAGGAAACAAAGAAGCATTTATGAATTTAAGACATTTTTAACATTTTTCGGAAAAAAATTCATTAAAAATTTTTGGAAATAGGGTACCATCAATCGCGTAATAAATTAGTAGTAACATTATTTTATAAAGAAATTTTTTTAAAAAATTTGGAGATCCACTGCAATTTTTTTCAACTATTTTTTTTTTCTTGTGTTTCAGTAATATTTACCCCCTGGACGACAATTTTACTAAATGAAGAATCAAAGCTTTTTAAACATCAATTTAATATCATATAAAGTTTTTACAAAGTAATCTTTTTGGAGCACCTCAATAAAACGATACTTGAAGCAGACAGTATACCCAAACTATCGACAAACAGAGCTCCCCGCCTTACTGGAGGACCTACGCTACTTGCGTAACCGCTACCGGAAACTATGGCAGCAGTATCGCGACCCAAACGATAGACGGCAGTATCGAAACTACGCCAAACAACTACGCGAGAGAATACAAGAGAGAAGGTCGGAGAAATGGGAGGACAAAATGTCCAACCTAATGTTTCAAAACAGAGAGCCGTGGCAGCTTATAAGAGCACTCAAAGAACCGCGTCAAGCAAAATCAGCCATAGCAGGACCCGCGGGAACATGTTATCAACCATTAGCCAAAGCCGAAATCCTAGCTGAAACCTTTGCAGCACAGTATACGGTAGCTGACTACCAACTCACACCTGAAGAGCAAAGGGAAAGTGAAGAGACGGAACGTCAAGCTCAAATCATTATGCAGGAACCGGCGGACGTCCCACCAGAGCTAACAACACCACGCGAAGTACGCCAAACAATCAAAGAGATCGCAAAAAACAAATCTCCAGGCCATGACAAAATCACAAATGAACATTTGAAAAAGCTACCAACCAAAGCCATAGTACTCTTAACAAGAATCTACAACGCCTGTCTCCTCCAGAGCTATTTTCCTGCAGCCTGGAAGACAGCAAAGATAATAGCAATACCTAAGAGAGGCAAGGACCCCAGACAAGCCAACAACTATCCCCATAAGCCTACTATCTTCAACATCGAAAATATTGGAAAGAATACTATTGAAAAGAATAAAGTCCAGCCTCGAGGCGGAACACGATCAGGCCAGAACAATTCGGCTTCCAGAGCCGCGTCGCAGCAACAACCCAACTATTACGAATAACAGAAGAAATCACCGCAAATTTCAATCGCAAAAAGTCAACAGCAGCAGTATTTCTAGACATCGAAAAGGCTTATGACAAAATCTGGCATGCCAACCTGATAACGAAGCTAAAAAACGAAACAACAATTAAAAATTGTTACATAAAACTTATTGGAAACTACCTGAAAGATAGAAAATTCTACGTATCAACTGAAGGACAGAGATCGTCAACACATGTGATAGAAGCCGGAATACCACAGGGAGCCCGATCTCTTCACCACTATTCAGTATATATGTTAATAAAATCCCGACACCACCCCACGTAAAGCTGGCACAATTTGCAGACGATACGGGCATGTATGTGATCGGGAACAGGCACGATTTAAACCTAACAAGGCTGCAAAGAGGTCTGGATGCATTCACCACATGGAGCAGAAAAAACAAGGTGAAAGTAAATGCAATGAAATGTGCCAGCATATATTTTACCAACAAAAGGCCACAACTAAACAGAGCTCTGACAATAATGGGCCAGGAAATCCAATGGGTTAATGAGCACAAGTATCTAGGGATAATACTAGATAAAAAACTACTTTTTCGACAGCACATTCTCGATCGCCGAAAAAAAGGTCTAGCGGTAATAATGAACCTCTCTCCAGTATTACGCAGCAAGGAGCTCCGAACAAACACAAAACTCCGCCTATACAAATGCATAATCCGGCCCTTCCTCCTATATGGCTGCCAAATATGGGGTCTGGCTAGCAGATCGAATCTACAACACATCCAAAGATTACAAAACAGATGCCTCCGCATGATATACAACGCACCGAGGTACACACCTACAGCAACACTCCACAGGGAAGCAGAAATCTCCACAGTACAAGCAGAAATCATTAAACAAACTGAAAAATTTATAGAAAGAGACAATCCAAGAACAGAGACAATTGGAACAATAATGCCAAAGACGTGGCACAAGTACAGAGTGCCCCTCAGTATAATCCACAACCCAGTTTGAACTGTGAAGAACAGTACACGAACACAGCAGGGGTTTTTACCAATAAGGTCATTTCGAATGACCACAGCCCAGGTTTTTCCCCTGACAGAAAAAATCCATAAAAAGCGTCCCCAACGAATCAGACCCATAGAAGTAAAACTGTAAAGCAGTGGGGCTTCACAAACACAGCCGTTGAGGCAAGCGAAAAAAAAAACTTTCGTTCGTTACAAAGAGGCCACAAGCAGAATTTTTGCAATTTTTGATTCGGATCAGCCAATGGGTAAAGTTTTCAGCGAAACTGCACGCCGTATTAGCTTGTACCGCGCTGAGAAATAAAAAAAAGTCTTCGTCGCACACCTGGCATCCATACAGATGAAGGGGGCGAATGACAGTTTTTTAGATACATAATTTTGTTGCAGTCGTTAGTTCCATACTATTGAATATTGGAAAGAGTTTTTGTATGATGGCCAGGCCCTGTCTTCTCCTTTCCATGATGTGTTCCTTCAATAGAAGCTTTGAGTCTAGCGTGAAGGCCAGATATTTTGTTTGTCTTTGCCACTCAAGTTCTTGGCCCATAATTTTAAGTTTTTGGTTAGAGCTGGCCGTTTTTTCGTGAAGTAAACCGCTACACATTTAGTGGGGTTTACTTTAATTTTGTTTTTCGACACCACTTGTCGAGTAGATGGAGGCTCCACTGTAGCCTGTTGATGGTAACATCATGTTTGCATCCAGTGGCATAATCGTGGTGTCGTCTGCAAATTGCGTCATTTTGACCCGAGGTACTACTGGTGCGTCGTTGACATACCCACTGAAAAGGACTGGTGCGAGTGGTGATCCTTGTGGAATTCACACCGGGATTGGATGTAGGCCAGATCTTTGTCCTTGTATGGCTACGAAGAATTGTCGATTGGTGAGGTAGCTTCCGATTAACTGAACGTAACAGTGACGGATAATCGTCTGTGTTCGTACTTGGTGATAAGGTTGGCGTGCCACACCTTGTCGAACGCCTTTTCAATGTCTAAGAACACAGCGGCCGTCGAGTTGCTCATGCTAAATCCCCTAGATACGTCTTCAGTTAATCGGAGGAGTTGGCTAGTGCTACCGACTCGGCTTTGGAAGCCGAATTGCTCCTTCGAATAGTTTTTGCCGCCTCTAAGCTTGCGTTCATTCGCTTAAGTACTAGCCTCTCTAGTACCTTAGAGGCGGAGGGGAGTAGGCTTATTGGCCTGTAGTTAGCTGGGTGACGTTGGTCCTTCCCACGTTTCGGAATGGCAGTCACCTTAGCTGTTTTCCAGCTGTCGGGGAAGTATCACTTGAGCATACATGCATTGTAGACTCTGGTGAGGAGGAATAGTCTTTTTGTTGGTAACTTTTTCAGATGCATGTTGGTTATGTGGTCTGCTCCTGGTGATTTATTTGTGCTCAGCTTTTTTACTATGGATCGTACTTCCCCGGGTGTGGCAAGTTCGGGTTCGTCCTCAGGCGGTGCGGCTAGAATTTCTCTTGCTGTCTGTTGAATGTTGTCGGCCGTCTGCTTTTCTGATCGATTGTACTCTACTTCAACATGTTGTGCTGCAAAGTGTTCCCCAGGACTTCCGCCTTTGCCACTGGTAGAAAGCACGTTCCGGCAGGCCATTGATTGCTGTGTTGGGTTCCCTCGGTTCCTTAAGGGCACGCACCAATTGCCAGGCGTCCCTATTCTGGAGGGTGAGTTGTGACAACTTTGTTTCCCATTGGGATGTGTTCAATTCTTTCAGGCGTTGTCTTAGTTCGTTGGTGAGCTGTCTGTACCCTCGCTTGTCCCGTGGGTCCCGGAATCTCTGCCACAGTTTCCTCGAGGTGTTTTTAAGGTACCGCAATTGTTCAATATCGGGTGGTAGTCCGGGATCAACAGCTGGCCTGTGAGTAGTTATTATGAAGGACCGTTTGTCAGCCTCTATCACCACTCTATCAAAATGGTGGATAGCCTGGTCTATCCTGTCAGTTGAGGTGACGTTGAAGTTAGGGTTAATTTTGTTGTGTACGATCCTAGTGAAGTAGTCCCAGTGCGTGTGTTTTGACTTTTTCTCTGCAGGGAGTGATGTGCTCCAGTTCCTGAGTTTGACGAGGACTGGCTGGTGGTCGGAGGACAGATCATTTACAGTGTGGAGCTGTATGCGTCGGGCAATGTCCTTCACGACGACCACGTCGAGGACATCACCTCTTCGTCGTCTGTCATGTAGGATGTGGGTGGCCACTTTGGGACCTATAACGTGCAAGTTCCGCCTCTCTGTAAGTTCAAGGAGCCGTTCCCACTTCACGTTGGTGTTCCTTGAGTTCCAGGAATGGTGTTTGGAATTTATGTCCCCGCCAATGATGACCTTTCTTCCCGTCGCCATCAATGAGTCGAGGTCTGCTTCATGTAGGGGCCTGTTCGGTGAGAGGTAGGTAGCTATGACCACTATGTGGCCTTCGACAGTGTGTATCCGTATGGCTGTGGCCTCCATGCTGATCAAGTTTGGTGTCTGGATGTGTTGGTGTGCCAGCTTCTTCCTAATCATAATCGCCGTGCCTCCGACAGGTTGGCCTAGCCTGTCAATCCTGTATACTTGGAAGCCGGAGATGGTAAATTTGTCATTATGCTTCAGGAAGGTTTCCGTTAGGAGCACTGCGTCAAGCTTTTTGCGCCGTATGAAGTCTTTTAACTCCAGTTTTTTGTTCTTTACATTGTTGGCATTCCAAATTGCTGCGTATAGTCTGCTTGGCGTACCTGGATGCCTGACATTTATTTAAGGATTGACAATACTCCTTTCTTAAGTGCAAAAAGCTTTTCTGTGTCCCCCTTTGCTTTATTGATCTTGTCCATGATTTTCATCACTTTCTTGAGGAAGGATTTTCCGTCGTGGCTTTTTGGGTTGGTATCTGGTTTATTCCTGTGCCTGCAGTGTTTCTTTCCGTGCGTTGTTTCGGGCAGTTGGTTTTCATTTTCTGTGGCTGGCTGACTGTCTGGTTTCTCCTTGTAGCTGCAGATCTCCTTTTCATGTCCTGGTTCAGGATTCCCATTTCCTTTCCTTGAGTCTGCATGTGCATTTGTTGGTTTGGGCTGTTTCTGGGTCCTGTCGTGGATGGTTTCATGTTGTTTCGCGCTGGTTTTTCCTTCCCGCTGTGTTTCTTTTCCATTTTGTCTTGGTCCTGTCTGTGTTTCTTTTCCATTTTGTCTTGGCCCTGTTTTTATTCATGTGGGTTCTTCTGCATTTTTGTTTCTTTGCCTTGATCTCCTTCGCCGTCTTTCTTGGGTGGTCTGATTGGTTTTAGTGCTTTCTGGTATGTTTCACAACCGCGATAGGACGCTGGATGTGCCCCGTTGCAGTTGGCACATTTGGCTGGTTTGTCCTTCGTTAGTTTGCATTCTTTCGTATCAAGCGGCCCAGCGCATTTTACGCATCTGGGAGCCAGGTGGCAGTAGTTTCGGGTGTGAACTAGCCTTTGACACTTGGCACACTGCGGGGGGCCATTCCCGTGCTTGTATCTTTCAATTTGTACCTTGGTGTGCAGCAGGTGTTTTTCATTGTAGACTTCATCAGATTTGCTCTTTGGTTCAAGAGTTACAGAGAATATGGGCATGGGTTGAGTTTCTTTGTCCTTTTTCTGAAATTGGTAGGTGGACTTTACATCGTAGCCTTTGGTGGTTAGATCCTCAGTGATGTCTTCTACAGTCACTCCACTTGGAAGCCCTTTTATCACCACTTGCAAGGGTTTTTCACCAGGAAGCTGATGGGTGAAGTGTGGTACTTGGTTTTTTTTTTAGGTAGTTGTTCATCACTTTGTAGTCTTTGTTATTATCGGCGTAGAAGCATGTGGTCTCACCACGTGTACGGGCTACCGGGGCTTTTTCCATCATGCTTGCCAGTCTTTTTACCACCTGTGCGTAGTTCAGTGGCG
>JARYHS010010058.1:0-17999 GCA_031002005.1 Vandiemenella viatica
CTAAACTGTACCTATTAAACTCATTCAAATGATGGTTTCAGTATTGGTGATAAATTTTAAAAAAAAAAATGTTTGGTGTGTCAAAAGATGTATTGAAACATCTTGGCAAATGAATTACATGTTTTAAGATCACATCAATTATGCCGCGATGTGGGGGCAGGTGACACATGTGTTACCTACACTCAATCATATTTTTTTGCTGCTGGTTTAATTATTATCATTATAATTATATTATTATTGTTAATTATAAAGAACGTGAATCATAGTATAAATGTTTGTAATCAAATGTATATCGAAGGTTGCTACAGATACTAGTGTGTTGTTGTGATTGGCGTAGCTCTAGCTTAGTTGTTAAGAATGCCTGAATTTCTGTTGTTCGACACACCTGGGCAGCAGATTTAGTGTGATGAAGGTCATTCGACGAGCGTATGAGGAAAATGTTACATGGCGTTAGTAGGTATTGTTATCATGCACAAAATATAATGATTTACGGAATTAGTGCAAAAGTAAACTTCTAATGACGTGATTGAAGGAGAGAAGATGTAAAATTTAATGTGTCTGGTCAGAACTGTATATATTATTTGGTGATTTAATAGTAATACCTTCCGCTTAATTCGGAGGTATGATTAAACAACTGAAATAATTATTTAAAATTAGAAAAATAACAGCATGCGAGTTTTAAAGATGCTGAGTGGGCCAAACCATCCAAAACACGTCGAAACCTCTGTTTAGTATGGAATCCTAAAGGCTGTATTGGTAAATTAGGATAGCAGGTTAATCCCGTTTATTAGATCATCAGTTAACTATGGACTTATCAATGAAAGGATAACGATAAGCAATTTATGTAATGGAATGCTCTAATGGCTCCAATGGTGACCAGTACAGTGGGCCGCTAAGCCAACAAGATTGCCTTTGCGAGACAGCCGGTATATGTATAATAGTATTTACAAGCAACTTGATATGGCCAAGAGTATTACATCTACATCCATACTCTTCAATTCAGAGGGTGCTAAGCACCAATCTTAATTCTGCGCATTCCAATCCCGAATAGCACGAGGAAAGGAAGAATACATAAAAGCATCAATACGGCATCTTACTTCTCGAATCTTATCCCTCCGGTCATTGCGACTAAGGATTGCAATCCCGCAGTGTTTTCAATCCCGCGGGATCCGTGCGGGATTGGTACAAACATTTTTTAAGGCATATATTTAAAACATAGTTACTTAAAACGTTAATAAATTAAATAATAATTAAATTAATAAATAATTTTTAATGTTAAATGATAAAAATTAACAGTTAACAATATTTTGATTGGCATAATGACATTAAAACTTTTTAGCGTGTCTTAAGTGCATTTTGAGGTTTTACATTTTTGTTTTTTAATCTAAACCAATTTTTAAATAAATAATAAAAATGGGAAATATTGAGTCTTAGGTTGTATTATGTACCTTACAATACATCACATAAGTTTAAAAATATGGTTTGATTAATGGCCAAGTTACCAGAGGTTTTTTTTTTTTTTTTTTTTTTTTAATCCTAAATAAACGTTACATAACACCGAGAAAAGTATTCCATTTCACAAAGTGAAGTGAATATACTCTGTAAAGTGTTGACTTGGCTCAGAACAAGATCTCATAACTTTTTGTCACTGCACAAGCACAAGACTTTTATGCGTGATTCATTATTATATCTCCTGATTCCTTGATTGATATTACAGTTGATTCAATGTTATTAAAAGAAACTACTCACCAACACGTAAACTGTCAAGTATTTCAGATTTACTTATGTGGCGTAACGACGTTTTTAGAGTGGAAATTATTATTTTTTTTAGTAAGAAAGGAGACTTTCTCGGCGAATGATTGCAGCGAAGTCCTCATAGGTTGTATCTCCGGATTTCATTGCAAACACACGAAATTACACACGTGAGGAAGATGGCGGAGGCAGCCGTCGAAGTATGGTGTTCCTACAACACAATTCGTCGATACACCCGTGAAAATTTCATTTTAACTTGTTTTACCTTTAGTCGAAATAATGACAAGGAGAAGAGGGATTAATCGAAAGCCTGAGCGGCACATGTAAGCAGGTGGCTTCGCCAAAGAAACGCATTGAGGCAGCGGCCAAAACAACAATAAGTCAAAGGATATACAATTTCCTTTTGATAGCTGTTAAATAAATAGGTAAGCTATCGTTAAAATTACGATAACATTAGTTTCATATCAACGAATAATCAAATTTTCAGCCGCAAATTAGGAAATTGTCACAATTACTTTATCTGCAAATACAGAAAATGGGAATAATGAAACCGTGACTAAAATGCTGTAACCGTGTAGTTCAGATAACGTGTGCGAAACTTAAAAAATAATTATATAGTTAGAAAATCGTACTAAATACGCACCATAACTCAAATTACAGAAATGTGTACTCTAAACAATCGTAAGTTTTGATTAATACGTAAAACTGTATTTATTTACTTACGAATGACGGAGGTTGACAAAAACAAACGCTTGTTCACATGAGTCAAATGCCAACTGGAAGGGTACAGGCAAACGTGCAAAATATCTGACAGAGACCGAGTGGGACAGCGAGTCACGCAGACTGACACGCGTTTCCGCCGGATTTTGCGGATTGCGGATCCGCTTAATTTTGTGCGGGATCCGCCAGACTGTCTAATGATGCGGGATCCCGCGGGATTGCGGGATCCCGCTTTGCTGGATTGCAATCCCTAATTGCGACCCAAATAGGTTGGCGAAAGAAGTATCTCACTGCACTCGTAAGTCATAGAATTTCTTATATTCTGCAATACATTCAAATGCAGAGGACGTCGTCTGTCTTCCAAACTATCCCAGCCCAATCGATGTATCAATTCTGTGACACTTTCATAAGGGCTGTAGCAACCAGTCGTGAATCGAGTTGCCCTCCCCTGTACCCTCTCCACTGAGTCAATCAGGCCCTTGCAATATGGATCCCAAACTCCACAACAGTAATCCAGATACGGACGCACTAGTGTTTTATATGCTATTTCCCTTGTATGAGCATTAAAATTCCGCAGAATACGACCTATGAATCACAATTTAAAATTAGCCTTGCCTACGACGGAAGTTATGTGAAAGACCCATTTCATGTTGCGTTGTACCATTACACCCAGATACTTCAGGGAATCAACCGTGTCAACAACAGAGATGTTTACTTTGTACTCGTGTGCAAACGGATTATTTTTGATACTTATTCGTATTCCCTTGCACTTTTTGCAATTTGCTGTAAGCTGTCATTTATTACACAATTCGGAAATGGCATCCAAATCGCCCTGAATTTCTAAGCAATTGTCAGGGCACCTTGTTTCCCTACAGATAACTGCATCGTCGGCAAACAATCGCAACCAGCATTTAACGTTGTCAACTAGATCGTTCATAAAAATTAACAAAACAAGTAGTCCTATTACACTTCCTTGAGGAATGCCAGAAGTAACATTTAGCTTAAAAGAGGCTTCCCCTGAGTAACAACGATACAGTCTTTGCATTTGAAAAGATTCTCATTTTAGTATAATATCATAACATAAAATAAGCTTAGGAAGAGATGTAAATTATTCAAAACCTATAAATTGTATGTTGTCTGCTACATCCTGCTAATAAAATGGCAAATTTAATTCCGATGGAGCGCGAGATTCGGTGGCAATTTCCCTCCGCACCCCTTTTCCCCCTTTCCTGTACCCATCTACTTTTGGCCTCTACAAATTTCAACATAGAAATTTTTTCAGCGTTTTTGATAAATTATTCATATTATCTCATTGTAACTTACTGGGGGACAAGCAAGGTGCCTCCACGAGCGGCGTTAAGATTGTAACGTCCGGCGTCTCCCATTAACAGAAGCCAAGTTGCCTCTGGCCAAACATTGCACCAAGGTTACAGCGTCTGCAGCTTGTAATGCTATAAAATATCAGTCTTTCTCAGGACCGAAATTTATGACAATATCAATAAATATTGAAGGCTTCTCTTCAAAATATCAGTTTTACAAACTGACCTATGCCAAAAACTTGACTGCAACATCTTATGCGTCCAATATAATATGGGAGTGCAATATTTGCCAAACTTAATACAGTTATTAAATCTGCCTACTTGACAGATTCTGATCACATGGAAATACTAACCGTGAAAGGGACAAATGTTCCAACACATCAGTGTATAAACCACCAACAGCTGAATTCCAGCTAAACCAAACAAAAAAAATTCGCAGTCAACCAAACCAGATTGTCATCGGAGACTTCAACAGTCATTATGTTGATTGGGGCTACGCACAGAGTAATAATAATGGCTTGGCGGTAGAACTGTGGAAGGAAACCAACAACTTGACTCTTATCCATGACCCAAAACGATCTGAAACGTTCCTCAGTAGCCGCAGGAAAAGAGGGTAGAATCCCAACCTCTTTTTCGTCAGTAACAACGTCAGTCAAATGTGCAAGAAGCAAGTTCTATCCCCGATACAGTCCACTCAACACAAGCCAATTATGTGCAGAATAAAGCAAATTATTACAACAATTAATGCACCTTTCAAGAGACGCTTCAATTTTAAAAGTGCATAGTGGAGTCTTTTTACAGGAATCGTTGATAAGGAAATATCACAATTAGCTCCCGATCCACGTAACTATAAACAGTTTGTAAAAATCATGGAAAAGAACAGTGCATCCCGCGAGGCCGAAGGAAGAACTACATCCCTGGACTGCAGTCCAGGGAAGCCGACTTGTAGACTCAAAACTGTCCTCTGTTTGAGGAAGACCCATTTTCTGAAGCAACTAATTACTAATGCAAGCAATTGGAACATCGAGAAGAAAAATGTGGACTGACCTAATCAGTAACACTGATATGACGCATAATAGCAAAAAGCGTGGCCAGCTCTTAAAAAACTCACGCACGACCCTCGTCAAACCACGCAGGTATATAACATCACTCCTGATAATATTGCCCACCAGCTTCTTCTTAACCCTTTAACTGCTACAGTTCGGCCGGCCGAGCCCTCGCTGAGTGCGGCTTTGTTTATGCCTAAGCTGTTTACCTGCGCTGGAATGCCGCATTAGACCGGACCGCTGTGTGCTGAATACATCTGGAGCGTTGTGTGTGGAGTCGCTGTCGCTCTGCGATTTGAAACCGCAGATACAAAATAAATACAGTTAATATAACATCTAAAGTTTTTAAACCACTTCATAATGAAAATATAGTGTGAATTGATTCTCGCGTATCTGTTGGTCTCATCAGCATTAGATATCATATGATATTCCGTTAGAAATATCAGGAAAAATGACAAACTGCTGGAATGTTAACGTAATCCACACTTGTGTCCTGCAGCTTAATCGACAAGCACATGCTGTCAAACACGTCACTAAAGCATTCTCTTTTTCCACACATTTCGCTCGAACAATCTGTAGCTTCAAACTCTGAAAAATGGTCATTTCCACTAGCTGATGTACACAGCTTAGGAAAATTACATCGAGATCCTGTCGAAGGGTTATCACTGTCATCCATATTAAAGTGATTATATTCACTGTCGCTTCTAGTAATAATCTCCATGATTTCTTCCGTGGTACAAACACGACGGCGTATTCGGGAGGACGATGGTTCAAATCCCCGTCTAGGCATCCAGATTTGGGTTTTCCATGGTTTCCCCAAATCACTCCAGGTGAATGCCGGGATGCTTCCTTCAAAAGGCAATAGCCGAATTCCTTACCATTCCTTGCCCCCCATTCTTTAACATCTCTAAAAACCTCGCTGTTAAGAGACGTTAAGCAGTTAAAAAAAATAATGACTGTATGCCATTTTCTCAGCGAAAACTAAAAGGAAAAGAGCAACACAAATTAGATCGCAGCTGCCAATGCTCAAGGGCCGAATGAGGAAAACAACTAACCACCCAAGGTGGAAATATGGCTTCATAGCCAGGCCGCTAAGAGGCTAGCGTGTTAACACGTCTGGAGTACAGACAGGGCGGCGAGGCGGCGCGTGTATACACGTCTGGAGCAGAGACAGAGCGGCAAGGCGGCGCGTGTATACACGTCTGGAGCACCTGGGCGCAGTAGTAGCCACGCGCGTTAACGCGTCTACAGCAGTCAAAGGGTTAATAGCAAACCAGCCAGTAAAAGCAAGAACCGAACCACAGGAACCAAGATCATCCATGACACCACCCGTGAAAATTCCACCATTAGTGCCCCCTTCTCTTTCGAAGCAATAATAACCTGCATTAAAGCCCTCCAAAACGGAAAAGCTATTGGTGTGGGCCATGTTGAGCAGATCAAGCAGCTGGGGGAGAGAGGAGTTTGTACATTTGGCCTCGTCCCTACTTTTATGAGTAGTAAATTGTGTAGACAGGTGCTGCCAAGCATATTTTACACATACTGGTGGCATCCTGCAGTTTTTGGCTAAATATCCAAACGGTTGACAGTTGAAGCACTGAGGAGGATCAGTTGAAGCCCGTAGCTTTTCTACCTGGACCTATAGGTGGCAGATCGTATCTACGCAAAGCGGTCTTGGCGGCAAAAGAGCTCTTGACGACAGCGTAAACTCTGTCGTGTAACGTCTTATAGGTTTGCTCGAACTGCACGACAATAGGAGGTATGTGTGCGTTTCTCGTCTCCTGGTTGGTGGGTTCTTGCTGTAGTGGTAGAAATTTGTTGCTTAACTCCCTGCTGGTGGGGTCTGGGTTTGTGGTGGTGATTTGGCAGTATGTCTCGGATGTTGAATGCCCTCCTCGTCTGATTGGTTGAGCAGCTCCAGGTAATGTGACTCCACGTCGGAGTGGTGCTGCTCACGAGTCTTAGGCGGACTGTTGACTGTTTCTGTCGGTACTTTTACTTTGCGTGATAGTACACGCGTAATCTGGAACTGTAGGGAGAGCTGTAAAACATTTCTTTCCCTTGTGTGTCACTTTCGCAAGGCGAGTGGTCTTCGCGCGACGCAATGTTCCCTTTACTAGGGCTTTCCAAGTTTTCCTCAGATGGAATTTGCCCATAAATGTTGACTGGAACGCGTTTGTGAGTGAAACCTCTTCATGTTTCAAATCTGTGTCGTCTTCTTCATGGTTGGAGTGGGATATTGTATTAGTCAAGGTCGCAGTCGTGGAGTTTTCTACTTCAGAGCCAAGGCCCTGTAGAGAAGGCGGTTTCGTAGATTCGAGCATGGCGAAGCTACCGAGAAGGCTACCAATGCCAGACACCTTGGCGGTGACTAGGGAAGCCTATTGGGAATGTTGCTCTGGCCCCTTGGTATCACCGCAAAGTTGGCCAGGACCAGATACAACCCTAAAACCTTGAGCCAGGGGGTTCCACACCTGCAGGAGAGGGCCGTGTAGCGGTATATCCCTATTTAGCTCGGAAGATGTCCCCAAAGAAGAAGAAGCAAACACTCACTATCTCCTTCGCTGGCAAGCGAGCAGAGCCCGCTCACACGGGAGCACACAACGGCGTTAGCAGTGTAGCACCCGCGTACACACACGCTGACCGTTCGCTGAGTTAAGTCGCGACGCATGCGGGCGACCTTGAAGGTCTACCGTCTGCAGGCCGCCGTCTGAGGTCTGCAGCTGTATTCGGAACCATACCTTAACGTTTTCCTTGAGGAGACAGTTCTGCCAACGCTAAAGGAGAGTTTCCGCCTGCTGGCAAATACCTTCTATAAATATACAAAAAAATTAAATAACTCAATGGTTTGAAACGTCGGCCAATATGAAATTTGAGCTGATAGACACAAAAGACCGCTAAGTCTACTTAATTAACAATACACCAACATAAAGAGAAGTCCTAGAATATCCTAACAAGTAGGAGAAAATGTGCAAGGAAAAAACCCCTATATATCACTGCCAGTAAAGAAAATCATCGTCAACGTTTAATAAAAATATCCGGTTGCAAACGCATGAAGATTATTTTGTATTGTTACCCCGGAAAAATCTTCGTTCACATATCAGTTCTTTGAATGATCAGAAAGGCGATTCATAAAAGCACTGCGTTCCAACTAAGTCCATATGCGCATAAAAGTAAGTGAAGTTGCAGCAAATATGTGTTGGTGACGGAATTATAACCATCTGTCCATAACACGCTATTATTTTATAAGCCACATTTGCCTCTGGTTCAAATCTAACATAATTATTTAACGGATATCCTACTTTTAAAATATTAATTAACCCCTTACAATCGTATCAAACTGCCAGGACTGGAGGTAATGAAAATGTAATTAATACTTTTAACATTTGAGCCTGATTTACCTTGTAACACTCAAAATAGGAATTTCACAGGTCCAGTAATTGCTGTATATTCTTTGCATCTGAATATCTCTCATTTTCGTATATCATCATAGACAATAACCCGACATTAGGACGTAATTTATCAAATAACTATAAATTATTTGTTGCTAGCTACATACTGTTAATCAAGGGAGGAAATTGTGATTCTTAATTGTGAGAGTTGAATATATTGTCGCGTTGCAACCGGGGCAGGTGTGAATTCGAAGGTTACTTGTCAATGAACACAGCACTTAAACTGAGAACAGGTTTATTGAGAACTCAAACATACACGCAGCACTGACTGCCTCTTGGGCAGAATGCTCTTCTATTTATACACAGATAGAACGTACTAGAGATTACAAGAGTAGTTAACAAATGAAATGTGTAGAAGTTACAAGTGACCTTAGGAAACATGTAGAATCTTCTGGAAATAATAAACAGAATTAAATAATTTTTGTCAGTGGGCGGGATTGAACCGGCGACCTTCGGTACCGCAATTCGTGACGCTACCCGCTGCGCCATGCAGGCAGACGGTACACTGGCGTTCATGCGGCATTGCTCCCTCTCCTGAGGAAAACAGCGTCCCGCTGTTAGATTTCTTTTGGGGCACGCTGAAGTGTCCTGGATCTTGATCTTGTCGTGGGTCCTCTGTATGGCAGTTCTGGAGGGCCCCTCCTGTTTGTACTATTATCTTCCTGTCCGACTTCCTCAGTATCCAAACCGTCCTCAGAGTCCTTGAACAAGAAGCTGGTTGTGCCTAGCTGCTCGTCAGGATTGTAGTAAGGCTTCATGCGGAGGACGTGAACAATGTCCCTTCGCTTTCGTCGTTTCGAAGACGGCTCATAATCCTCGACTTCGTATGTGACGTCTGACCGGCGGCGTATGACACGATACGGACCAAAGTACCGCTTCAGTAACTTTTCTGATAGCCCAACCTTCCGGACAGGGGTAAAAATCCATACGAGATCTCCTGGGTTGTACGCAACAGGTCGGTGCTTGCCGTCATACCGCTGACGGTCCCTCTCCTGGGTGGCCAGTGTTCGTATGCGAGCCAGCTGTCTTGCTTCTTCGACCCTGGTAATGAGCTGTTTTATATAGTCATCCTGAGTGTCGTCCGGCTGGAATGGGAACAGCGTATCCATTGTGGTCTCAGCTTCACGGCCATGGAGCAGAAAAAAACGGAGTGAAGCCTGTCGTATCTTGCCTTGCTGTATTATAAGCAAATGTGACCACTGGCAGTATTGTATCCCAATCCTTCTGCTCAACATCCACATACATCGACAGCATATCGGCTAATGTCTTGTTGAAGCGTTCTGTGAGACCGTTTGTCTGAGGGTGGTATGCAGTTGTCATCCTGTGGACAACGTCGCATCTTGACATGACCTCTGATACTAGTCTTGACTGGAATACCTTTCCACGATCGGATATCATCACACGTGGTGCTCCATGCTTCAAAATAATGTCTTCTACTAGAAATTTTGCAACCTCTGGAGCTTCTGCAGTCGGCACAGGTTTGGTGACAGCGTAGCGCGTGAGGTAGTCGGTGCAGACTATTATCCATCGGTTACCGGTTGTCGACTTCGGGAACCTCCCCAAAAGGTCGATCCCAATTCGGTGGAATGGAACTGCTGCAGGTGGAATTGGTACTAGATGACCTGGAGGTAATTGCGGCACATGTTTCCGTCGCTGGCACTCTTTACAGTGACTCACATAATGCTTGACAGATCGGTAGAGACCCTTCCAGTAATACCTGCGTCTGATTCGGTCCAGGGTCTTCACAAATCCCAGATGACCGGATATTGGAGCGTCGTGGAAATACTTGAGAATAGCTGGCTGGAGATGAGCTGGAACGACCAGAAGCCACTTGGGGCCTAGTGGATCGTAGTTGTTCTTATACAATGTCCCATCTATCAATTGAAACCCTCCTTTGGCCGGTTCTCCTTTCTCCAAGGCGTCTATGGTTCTTAATAACTCTGAATCTTCCCTCTGTTCAGCTGCAACGTCACCTAATTCAGCGAGGGCTGAAATTCCATTCATGCTGTTATGTTCTATTAAAGGATTCCTTGAAAGGCTGTCGGCATCCTTGTGTTTGCGTCCGTTTTTGAATACCACCGTGACGTCGTACTCTTGAAGTCTAAGTGCCCATCTTGCTAGTCGACCTGATGGATCCTTCAAGCTGGTTAGCCAACATAAAGAATGGTGGTCTGTTACGACGGTGAAAGGTTTGCCGAATAAATACGGACGAAACTTGTTGATAGCCCAGACAACTGCGAGGCATTCTTTCTCGGTTGTAGAGTAGTTTATCTCGGGCTTAGAGAATACTCTTGATGCATAGGCTATCACCTTCTCAGCACCTTCCTGAATTTGCACAAGCACTGCACCGATCCCATAACCGCTGGCGTCAGTGTGAAGTTCAGTTTCTGCATTCTCGTCGTATAAGGCTAGAACTGGTGCGGAAGTTAGAGCCTCCTTAAGTGCCTGGAAAGATCTTTCTTTAGTTTCATCCCAGTAAAACTTGGCGTCTCCCTGCAAAAGTTCTTGCAGTGGACGTGCCATGTTACAGAATCCTTTTATGAAACGCCGGAAGTATGAGCACAGCCCAAGAAAGCTTCTCACATCACGAATGTGCTGAGGAGTTGGAAATTCCATGACTGCCCTTACTTTATCTGGATCAGCGCGGACGCCATCTCCGTTGACCAGGTGCCCCAGGATTTTTATCTCTCTGGCGACGAAGAGGCACTTCTTCGGATTGAGGCGGAGTCCTGCAGTCTGAACACACTTCAGCACCGTTGACAGGCGACTCAGATGTTCTTCAAATGTTTTCGAGAAAACAACAATGTCATCTAAATAACAAAGACACGTCGTCCACTTAAGGTGTCGAAGTAAGTTGTCCATCATGCGTTCGAATGTGGCCGGAGCGTTGCATAATCCGAATGGCATTACTTTGAATTCATAGAGGCCATCAGGTGTAATAAAAGCCGTCTTTTCTCTGTCAGCTTCGTCAACCTCGATTTGCCAGTAGCCTGTCTGCATGTCCATGGTTGAGAAGTATGTAGCTCCTTTCAAGCAGTCTAAGGCGTCGTCGATGCGCGGCAGTGGGTAGACATCTTTCTTTGTGATTTGTTCAGCCGCCAATAGTCGACACAGAATCGCCACGTACCATCCTTCTTCTTTACGAGGACCACCGGAGATGACCAAGGACTCTCCGAAGGTTGAATAATGTCATTATGCAACATCTTCTCCACTTCCTCTCGAATTATTCGCCTTTCGACTGGTGACAATCGGTACGAGCGCTGGCTAATGGGCGGATGATCCCCAGTATTGATACGATGCTTTATCGTGGGCCGTTTCGTCTGACCTTTTTTTTGCTGGGGTGTGAATACACCAGAGAATTGGCGTAGTATAGCTAACACCCGGTGGTGTTGTTCCTTGGTCAGGCCGGACCCTATTGGCAGTTCCATAGTTGTTTCTTCCAGCGTGTTGTCGGTACTAGTAACAGAGCATGGATCTTCGTTAATGACGTTGAGCTCGCCCTCCTGGACTGGTTCAGCTGTCCCTATGCACATTCCCTTGGGGATAATTTGTGACTGCTCGTGACAGTTGGTGATCCAAATGTCTCCTCGACCACTGATAATGCTTATGATAGCCGCTGGTATGTAGATTTCTTTCGTGAGCCTAATAAACTTTCTACTATCGACAAGCACTTCAAGGTTGCGGTCGTCCGTGTTTTTGACTGGGACTCTTCTCATTGCGAACGGCGGGATTGTCACGTTGTCAACGGCGAATAACTTCCCAGAAGATTCTGTGTTACGTGTACCCGTCGCAACGACTTCTTCAATTTGCAGCTCAGATGTTCCACAGTCAATGACAGCTTGGGATGCCTTAAGGAAGTCCCATCCAAGGATGACATTATGACTACATTCTGTTAAAATGACAAATTCAACTGGCTGGGTCCTGTTGTTGATGGTTATTCTCGCGACACAAGCTCCAGCTGGCTGGACGTACTTTCCATTTGCGACCTTTAGCACAGTTGCCCCCGTATCACGGAACATTGTCTTCTTTAGTGTGCGACGATAATTGTCCGACAATACGGAGAAAGAAGCTCCTGAATCAACCAGCGCCCGGACAGGTTGGCCGTCGATTATAACGTTGATGAGATTTCCCGACATCTTAGTGACTGTCATCCATGGAGGATTTTCATCTGCGCGGGCCTCACCTCCGTAGATGGTCGCCTTGCTTAGTTTTCCTGCGTGCGGCGGCTAGGGGAGCGGCTGGTAGCTCTGTCCGGCGACGATGAACGGCAGCGGCGCGTCGGGGATCGACCTCGTCTAGGGTTACGGCGATGGGCTTCTTCCCGTAGGTCGACCGAACTCGTCAGCGGGTGGCTGCCTGGGGTAGAACTGTTCTGATGGCGGACGTCTTGCGGCAAAATAATCGTCAAAATACTCGTCTTCTCTCTCTGCAGTATCGTATCGACATGTCCAGGGCGCCCACAGTGGAAACATACTGGCGCGTTGTCTTCTGTCCTCCAGACGTCCGTTCGTCTGCGGGACGTCATAGGTGCCGGAGGATTTGGTTGTGGCCGTGTCGGCCGGTTCCTAGGCTGCCGTTTGGCAGCTGCAGCATACGTCATATCAGGGCGAGGCCATTCTTCACGTCGAGTGCGATTGGCTCGGCAGACAGGAGCTATTGTCTGAAATACCTCTTTTTCCGCCGCGTCGGCTCCTTCATGACCCACTGGGCTTACATCCATGGCCATGATCTGATGCTCACTCGGTTCAAGAGTCCCAGCTGCCATGAACTGTTGTAATTCTTCTCTCACAATTTGTCGTATGAGAGACGCAAAGTCGTGCTGGTCTTCCACAACTGCCATAGGGACTACGTTGGGAAGTCTGTCATACTTCTTTCGCCCCAACCCTCCTTTGTTGCATCTCCTCAATCCGCTGGCACCACTTGATGAACTCTTCCGTCGTAGCGACGTCTTTTATCAGAAGAGCTTGGTACATGTCTTCTGCAATACCTTTCATTAGGTGCGTGATTTTGTCGGCTTCAGTCATATTCGGGTTGACTACGTTGCATAGGGCCAAAACATCCTGTATGTAAGATTGCGTCGGCTCCCCATGTCGTTGGGCCCGGTTCTTCAGTTGTTCTTCCGCCGAGCGGATTTGTCGCTGGTGGTCCCCAAACGTTTTCTTAAGTTCCGTCTGGAACATTTCCCAGTTATTCAGTTTTTCTTCGTTGTTCTCGAACCACTGCTGGGCGGTTCCGTCCAGATAGAAATAAACATTTGCCAAGCACATGGTATGATCCCACCTTGTTGTACTTGGCGACTCGGTCGAAACCCTTTTAGCCATTTGTTAGGATCCTGTCCAGCGTCTCCAGAGAACACCGATGGGTGTCGAATGTGCAGCTGGCTTGCCGCCATGGGTTTCCTAATGACGCGGACTTTCGGAAGGACGTACTGAGTATATCCTTTGTAGGTCCGGTTCCAGTCCGTGTAGGCGGCGACTTTTACGTTGCCTAATCGGAGCCAACGACGATGCAGCTGTTGCACAGGGTACCCGGCGCCTCCACCAAACTATGTCGCGTTGGAACCGGGACAGGTGTGAATTCGAAGGTTACTTGTCAATGAACACAGCACTTAAACTGAGAACAGGTTTATTGAGAACTCAAACATACACGCAGCACTGACTGCCTCTTGGGCAGAATGCTCTTCTATTTATACACAGATAGAACGTACTAGAGATTACAAGAGTAGTTAACAAGTGAAATGTGTAGAAGTTACAAGTGACCTTAGGAAACATGTAGAATCTTCTGGAAATAATAAACAGAATTAAATAATTTTTGTCATGTGGGCGGGATTGAACCGGCGACCTTCGGTTACCGCAATTCGTGACGCTACCCGCTGCGCCATGCTGGCAGACGGTACACTGGCGTTCATGCGGCAATATGGTCGATTCTATTAAATATTTGGGAGTAACAGTACAAAGGAACATGAAATGGGACATAAACATTAATTCTTTAGTGGTAGAGCAAATTCTAGGCTGCGATCATAGGTAGAATCTTGAAAAATTGTAATGAACAAACAAAGGAGATAGCGTACAAATCTCTTGTGCGTCCACATTTGGATTATTGTTGTGCCATTTGGGACCCGTTTCGTAAGGGATTGATCGAAAGTATAGAGAAAGTACAGAGCAGAGCCGCTCGATTCGTGACCGCTTGCTACAGTCCTTATGAAAGCGTCACAGAACTGATTAGTAGATTAGGTTGGGAGTCTCTGGTAGATAGACGGACACACGTTTCGTTTAAACTTATTGGAAAACATGCGTACTCCAACTTCGCTCATGAGTGTAGTGAAATACTTCTTCCACCAACCTATTTGAGTCGGAAGGACAGGAAAGATAAAATTAGAGAAATAAGGTGCCGGGACTGATTCTTATATGAATTCTTTTTTCCCTCGTACCATTAGGGATTGGAATGCACAGCAAAGAGATTAGCTTTGGTGCTTGAGCACCCTCTGCCACCCACAATTTTGTGAATTGCAGAGTATATATGTAGATGTAGATGTAGATGTAGAAGTTCTTTAATGGTCAATACTAACACAGACGATGATACGACAAATAGCATTGCTGAACTGGACACACCGAGCGTGGTAGGAGAGCGGTAACGCTCTGCCCTCGCATTCGGAGGGCGCCGGTTTGAATCCCCAATTCGGGCATCGAGATTTGGGTTTTCCGTAGTTTCCCCAAATCACTCCAGGTGAATGACAGGATGCTTCTTTCAAAACGTCGTGGCTGAATTCTACTCTCCCCCCATTTCTTGTCCTCATTCTCATCCAATCTCTAATGGTACTGATGTTGATGACATGTAGAGCCATAAGTAAAATAAAAAAAAAAAATTAAATTAATTAAAAAAGAGTGTACTGGGCACAAGGAAATATTTTAATATCATACTTAGAGGGAGTAACAGATTATATGCAGGCACACTTGGAACAAGTTTCATTTTTCCATATTGCAACAATGTGGGGAAAAATATTATTAATGGAAAGTTCATAAAAAAATTTTTTTTTTTTTGGTACCTATCTTTATTGTTGAAACTTTATGTTTTTCAGTACACTTATGAAGTACCTTGGAAAGAGCCATAATTTGTGGTACCGAATGTCTTTGACTTTGGAGAAAATGGTGGCTGGACCTCAGAAGAACAGGCAGCGGACAAGTGACTGCTGTGAATCCGAACGCACCACTCCAGTTCACAATGTGAGTAACAGTTCGTTAGATTTAACTCTCCTGAAAATACACCGGTGTCGTCATAGCAACAGGTCTCTCAGATACGACCTCTCGTAGTGACCTGAACAGTGGGGAGGGGGTAGCGCCCTCAAACTCACACGCTGCAGAGAGAGAACTAGAAGTAGCAGCATCACCTCATCAACACTTGCTACTAGTTTTCTTGCCAATGAATGTGTGAAATTGGGTGAAATTTGGAATAGGCTCGAAGCGCGGTTCACTAATGTTACTCAGGGTTAAACCAAATTGTTCTATTGGACCAAGATGCTTCAAAATGGCCATGATGAAATGGAAAATCAAAGTAATAGCATAACAGCTTCCAAAAAAAAAGATAATATATACTCATAAAACACAAGTTTTGGTCATCTTGCAAGTGTCACGCCATGACATCACTCTATGATGTTGGACTTTGACGTCATGTTTGTTGCCTCCACTGTCCAACCAAAAAAAAAAAAAAAAAAAAAAAACAGAGATGTTTGAGGTAATGCGTTTTATTATATAACAGTTCTATTTAGCTATGCATCCATGAATAAATTAGCTGTCAGAACACTGAAAGAAAAGTACGTATTCTGTTGGAATCAAGCTATTAATTTACAGTTGCTTTTTCTTAATTAGATTTCATTTGATTTAGACTTTTCTTACACACTCTGGACAGCGATACCGTCATCACAGTAAGCTAACAAATATCCACATTACTTCATTTTCAAGATTATAAGCTATTTGGTGAAAATTATACTTCGTTTTGACAGGCTGACAAGATATTTATATCCAAGATATATATATTTTAAGTCAGTGTAATAATATACTGGAAGGAATGATGTGCTGAAACTCAAAAAAAAGTTTTGTACTGCGTTTAAATTAATATATAAAATTATTAGTTACTTTTATTACTGATGGCACTACATCAGACACACATAAATATTTTCAGTCAAATTTAGATCGCAATAGAATGAATGTATTCATATACAGGTAATAGAATCTATGAAATTTGAACAGCAATATTAGTAGAAGTTGTGGTTATGTCGAAATGCAAACAGGAAAATTCACAATGAGTTTAGTATTATACATAATTTAAGCTGTTTTCATAAGCTCTGAGTTACTGAAGTGGTCGTATTTTTATACGGAAGCAAGCAGTAGGGATATTCACTAAACATCGATGCATCGCATCCATTCGATGTTTACCATACGATACATTGGATTGATTGAATGTTTTGACAAAGAATTTTTATATTCGACGCATCAATTTTCTTAAATAAAAACATCGAATCTATATAAAAAAAAAAACAACTCTGGCTATTAATAACAAAAATAATAGGATAAAGGAAACAAAGAAACTGCCGTGAGGCACTGAAAATAAGATAGGATAGGGAAAATAAACAGTTACCCGTCACTTCTTTCACATCTTTCCCCCTGCCATAAGTCTCGCCTCCCACGTCGAAATATTGTGCAATTCGTTTGTTTTTGTGTTTTTACGTGTCTCACCCTCCTGCCTTCATCTGTGGTAAGTGATGGGTAACTGTTTATTTTCCCTACCCTATCTTATTAACAAAAATAATAGAAATAAATGTTAAGGTTACGAAATTTAATCAAGATTAAATTAAATTATTTCAATTTAAAGTAACTTTATTGACACCTGTGAGCAATTAGCGGAACATAACGACGGTGAAGATGAATCTCTCTTGCGGTTGGCTATGCTGTCCATACGAGTGAATGAATAAAAACAATTTCTTAGGTTCACTCCTACTGTTTGCCGGTGTTTGCTGTGAATCGAAATAAGATATTATTACACTAAAACCACTAACTGTTACCTGATACAACTCAGTATTTAGATATAAATCGGGTTGGGGCAACATCTGATTGATTATTGTTGAGACTTCTGTTGTATCCAAACATTTATTTTCGAAAGCTGTTCAGATAGTCAGTCAACAAATGAACATAATGAAAGGAAAACGATTGAGTAAACTTTTGTTTCTGCAAAGTTTGCCTAAACACCATTGGTGTTAAGTGGTTAAACACTTAAAATTAATATTTATTAGGCAGACTGCGAGGATTATACTTACTTTCTGCCATTTAATAGGGCCCGTTATGCACTTTTGATTTAAGCCAAAAATGGCAAACGTTAGCCGCCTCGCTGCTGTTTAGTACAAACCATTATCTTGATAAATTTTATTCATTACTCATTAAATAATTCTTCTCTCATTTTTCCAACATTGATTATTTATTTCACATTCAGTATTGAAACTCTCATAAGCTTAACAAATGTTAATTCAACGACTTTCTAGTCAAACTTCTACTACTAAAACATCCATGACAACCACCAGTCAACTAAAACAAAAATAATGACGCAGTCAGCGATATTCATTGCATAACTCTTTGCATTACATGTTAGCCAACTTAAACATGCCACCATATTATTTTCCTATCACTTACACTAGTTATTTTATAATTAACTAACTATACGGT
>JARYHS010010059.1:0-17133 GCA_031002005.1 Vandiemenella viatica
TGTTATATCTGAGGCACAATAAATTATTCAAATATTTGCACGTGTGTTTAATGTCGAGTGAATTTGGAAAACCTATATCGTCTGTTCTATTGCTTCAAACGGCATGAAATAAATATGTAGGAAGCTAAAAGAATGGATTATTAAAACCAGCTACTCTTTAACCCGGAATCTAAGTAGGCTTTTAAATGAAAAAATGTCAAAGTCGGGTATTCTATTTTACGTGTTTATTTTATGTTTAAAAATACTTAGAGTGTTGGAAACTATCTGATTTAGATGAATTTACTTCTCTTCATGGCTGTTTTAATTTATTCTCTACTTTATATTGTGTGGCAGTGTTTAAAATCAGTGCAGAAGCATTTTATATGTGCAGTGTCTATAGCAAGTTACTTTGTGATTGGATTATCATACAACAGGTTAGTGAAATGCCTTTAAATGTGTTTAGAAAATTAATTATGTGTGTTAACTGGTATTTACATGCTCTTGGCGCTTTTGAAATGGTTTAATAGTGTTAGAATTAATTCCGGAAAGTTGAACAAACTAGTCGATTTACTGGCTACTGTTTATTCACTGATATCACGTATTTTACGGCTTAAAACAGCTTAACACCTATTAAAACTGAAATATTAGTTTATTTCCTTTATATTTATCTACTTTTTAAATCCTGAAACTACTTAAAAGACTTCAAATTATTTATGTGAACCGTTTAAGAGAATGAGTATTCAAAATCCTCCATAATTACTTGTTGTGATTGTTAAACTCTTGAAAACTATCAGAAATCTGTTAATTAATCTACTACACTGTCTCAGGGATTATTATGACTACTTTTAGGACTCTAAAATTGTCAAGTTTCATTACAATGAGTTATTTTCATACTGCTTCAGACTATTATTCAAAACATCCAGTCTATTTCTTTAAAATACTTGCTAAACGGTATTTAAATGTGAAGTTATGTTTATAATAGTTCTAGGCCTGTATATTATTAGATTTTTATACTCTTTACTGGACGAAAATCACTTCAGAAATACCAAAGTCTGTTATGTGCCAAAATTAAAGGTTAGATTTGCCTGGTGTAACGGAACAATCGATAGATCGATATCGATCCTTACCCGAGAGAGCGGAGGATCAGTAGTGGAAGAAAAGATGGCGCGAGAGGATATGGATGTGTAAGCGCGCGGAATAATAACTAGTTGTTCGATGAACTAGTAAACTGTAAGTCAGCTACAGAAACTTTATTAAGTGTGACTACAGACTTAATGGCAGTGATGATTTCAGTGAAACGTGGTAATAAGTAGGAACTGTGAGCACTAAAGTGTGTTGCCGTTACATGTGTGTTAGTTGTGGCGATAATTATTGCCTTGTTCATTGCTTAAACGAACCTGACAATCTTCAGATTTACGAAGTCCGATTAGCATTATTCATTTGGTGGTTTCTACGGTTTGTAGTAGTTTGAGAACATTTACGTAATAAATAAGTGTGAACTGTATTCCGGAGTGATGTTTTATTTGCATGCTAGTAGCTCCGTTGAATGACTTTATTTCGGGTGATTTGCCCGTGGCGACTGTGGTCAATATCGAACCTGCAGCATATCTAAAGCTGCTCAGAAAATGCAACTGTTTGTTTAGTAAATCAATCTGAACAGACTTAATAATTTATTTATGAACTTATACGCTAACAGCCATAAATCATTTACAAACCACATGGCACTTAAGCGTTACATGGCTTAACCGTTTGGACAGGACAGTATATGTAAACCACGGGAGGAATTGACGATAATTAGTCACAACCGGAGGTGGAATATACGAAATAATTAAGCAGTGAACGATCAACAATCAAAGCTGACAATTGAACAGTTGGTGCGAAGCGTGGTCAGAGAGGCTTGTTCTGCGATACAGAGAAATTGTGCGCACGGCAAAGACTATTTTCTTAGAGGGCGGTGCGTTCAGAGAGTGTGGATAGTTTAGTACCAAAGAAGTGTCGACAGCGACATGCAGCGGTTTTTTGGGAAACTGCTCAGTCTTCAGAAGGCACAGCAAGCGAGCGGAAATAGCAGACGACATCTACCTGTCGGGTCCAGACTTCACACAGCTGATTGGCGTCCAAGAACGTGCTGTTCGTCGCATCGAAAGGGAAGTGAACGATTTATTTTCAGTTTTTTTGTAAGAAACACAAGCCGGCACGAATGATTAATTAATTAGCAATTTTTTTAAGAAAAAAATATAAATATTTAATTATTTTGAATATTAAGTGACAAAGATTTTTCTCTGATAACTTTTTGAAGTTGAAATGCCGGACAACTGTGTTAGATTGGCTTAGCAAATTATTTTTCAAAAAAAAAAAATTATTTTTGCTGTTAATTGGAATCGGAAAAAAAGGATATTTAATGTGGTAGTGACAAACCAGATATACGCCAGCTGTAGTTGAGTGAGTTAATTTCAATAGTTTTTTTGTATTTTATGGATAGAGATTTCAGTAGATTGTCCATAATTTTGGTAACTGATGGTAGTGTAGGTATTCAATTGGAAGTGAATTTTATGACATGGTGTATATCTTGTTTGGTAGTTAAGTTAAGAGATTTGGAAACAGAATTTTACCTTTTTTTTCTGTGCTAATGTATACTGGTGTATTCTGTTTGCTGGATTGACGGCGTTGGTTACTTCTTGTCTTTTCTACAACGGAAGATTGAATTTTTGTGTGAAATAATTTCGTAATATGGCATCTGAGGTAGAGGGGGTTGTGAATGGAGAGATAGTGCTGGGAGGTGAGTCCTTTGGTGACGCACCCAGTGTACCCAGTGGTCAGTCCTCCCTTACTTTGTCTAATCATTTACAGTCGATGACGAGTTTTGCCAGTGAATTAGAAGTTGACAAGTCAAGAGAAGCGTTTAGGGAAAGTAATGAGGTGTCCATGTCGGTAATGTTTCGTGCTTTCCAGGAACAATTTGTTATGTCAATTCAATCACTTAAATCAGAATTAAATGAAAATAGGTTATCACTTAAATCAGAATTAAGGGAAACACTTGAATCTAAATTAATTTCACTTGAATCTAAAATAGATGGAAATAATATTTCGCTTGAATCCAAATTAAATGAAAATAAAATTTCACTTGAATCTAAAAATATAAACGAAAATAAAGTATCCAACGTCTTCGAGATACTGTTGAATCGCGGCTAGGGCAGTTGAGTGAAGATTTGCACCAAAGTATGGAACCCATAAAGGGAAAAGTCGAGCTTATAGAAGGTAGCGATGACGAAAATTTGTCAGGTCAGGTAGAAGAGGTTGAGGCTTCTACTGCAGTATGTGTGAATGAAGGGTTACAGTTACAAGAGAAGCTAGTTGAAAGAAGTCTAGAAGGCGAGGATGAGGTAAATGATTTGGTTTCTGAGGTCAAATCTATTTCTCAAGATGTTGGTAAACTTCAGGTGTCCACTACAGCGTTGATAGAAGAGGTAGTAAAAGAGGAGGTGACTAAATTCAGAAGTCTGCTTCAACCGGCGTTGCCTGCAGCAGTAGTAAAAGAGGAAGTTGATGGGGGACTTTTTGATGATTATGGTAGGATCCACCCTGTAGAGTTCGTCCTAAAGATTGAGAATTTTGGGCTCTTTTGTGTAGCTGGGGAGAAACAGAAGAAAAAGATGGAAGGAGAAATAGGAGGAAAGACAGTTGGGGTTGCACCATATGTTATCCCAAATTTAAATATAAAACTGATCCTTGGAGCCAATTGGTTGAAACCGGTGGGGGCTATCATCACTTGGGTAAAGGAAACTCTGGGATTTACGAGCCATGAGCGGCGGATAAAGGTTGATCTGGAGAAGGGAGGAAGGAATAGGATATGGGACCCAGGGAGAATCAGGGTGATATCGTGGGGCGATGCCAAAACTGTGCGGCACCGCAAAGAGCGCCTGGCAGGCATGGTAGAAGGAGTGAAAGAACCGAAGTACAGGTGGAATGTTGAGTAGAAGCAAGATGGAAGAAGCGATGTAAAATAATTTTCATTGGATTTAAGTCTGAAGTACTCTTTCAACATAAGTGTTTTGTATAAATTTTGATTTCTCTAAAAGTTTTGTATCTTGTAAGGTTATTTACGTTTTGTTTGGATTAAGGTAGATCTCAAGAATACTTAGTATAGATAGGATAGATTAGACAAGAAATGTTTTGAGTTGCATTAAGAAATGGATATGTAGAATCAGTTGGTAGGTGTAGGGATTTTGTGTGTACTAGTATGGGTTTACTGTGATATTTAAGGTTTAGGGAATGGTCTTCGACTTATATTTGCAGGTTAAGAAAGAACGCTGCTGTGTTGGGTTTCAAGTGAAGGTAGGTGCTCGGAAGGGAGTGTTGGTGGGGTGTCAGGCACCGGATGAAAGGGCACACCTCACAGCACTGCCACATCTCACGCATCATTGATAGTTAAATGTTGTCATGATTTATGTAGGTTTTCATGAGTTTCATTTAGCAATCAGTCACGGTTGCAATTTCGGAATTTGTAAGATGTTGTGTCAATAAGTCAGAGAATAAAGTAACTTCAGTAGTTGGGCACAGGTTGGTGACCCATGTAGTATTAATACACAGTTGCTGAAGGCATTCTTGCTGGTTTGTGGTTCCCAGTAATTTTGGCCCCGAGGCCGGGGAATGTACTAGTGCTGTGATTGTGACAGTTTGGAAAAAGGATAGAAAGAAAACAATTTTACAACTGAAGCAATTTTTATTCAGTTTTGTATTCTTGATGTTTTGTATGAATGTTACATGATTGTGACAGTTTGGAAAAAAAAAATGGTAGAAAGAGGACAATTGTACAACGGAAGCAATTTTATTTCAGTATTGTATTCTTGATGTTTTGTATGTATTTTTTTTGATTCGTTATATGTGTTGATGGTTTTGTAATGGCATTTGTGTATAGTCATAAGTACCTATGATTAATTTGCCGTGAAACCACCATGTTTATTGGTAATGTTGTGAGATGATGATGTTGCTTGAGTAAATGTTGGCGCAAGATACGCTTTGTCAACCGCATCTTTCGCCACAAACCCAGCGAGGGGGGTGTAACGGAACAATCGATAGATCGATATCGATCCTTACCGGAGAGCGGAGGATCAGTAGTGGAAGAAAAGATGGCGCGAGAGGATATGGATGTGTAAGCGCGCGGAATAATAACTAGTTGTTCGATGAACTAGTAAACTGTAAGTCAGCTACAGAAACTTTATTAAGTGTGACTACAGACTTAATGGCAGTGATGATTTCAGTGAAACGTGGTAATAAGTAGGAACTGTGAGCACTAAAGTGTGTTGCCGTTACATGTGTGTTAGTTGTGGCGATAATTATTGCCTTGTTCATTGCTTAAACGAACCTGACAATCTTCAGATTTACGAAGTCCGATTAGCATTATTCATTTGGTGGTTTCTACGGTTTGTAGTAGTTTGAGAACATTTACGTAATAAATAAGTGTGAACTGTATTCCGGAGTGATGTTTTTATTTGCATGCTAGTAGCTCCGTTGAATGACTTTATTTCGGGTGATTTGCCCGTGGCGACTGTGGTCAATATCGAACCTGCAGCATATCTAAAGCTGCTCAGAAACTAAATGCAACTGTTTGTTTAGTAAATCAATCTGAACAGACTTAATAATTTATTTATGAACTTATACGCTAACAGCCATAAATCATTTACAAACCACTTAAGCGTTACATGGCTTAACCGTTTGGACAGGACAGTATATGTAAACCACGGGAGGAATTGACGATAATTAGTCACAACCGGAGGTGGAATATACGAAATAATTAAGCAGTGAACGATCAATAATCAAAGCTGACAATTGAACAGTTGGTGCGAAGCGTGGTCAGAGAGGCTTGTTCTGCGATACAGAGAAATTGTGCGCACGGCAAAGACTATTTTTCTTAGAGGGCGGTGCGTTCAGAGAGTGTGGATAGTTTAGTACCAAAGAAGTGTCGACAGCGACATGCAGCGGTTTTTTGGGAAACTGCTCAGTCTTCAGAAGGCACAGCAAGCGAGCGGAAATAGCAGACGACATCTACCTGTCGGGTCCAGACTTCACACAGCT
The DNA here is from genome assembly GCA_031002005.1 of Vandiemenella viatica. Classification (NCBI taxonomy): domain Eukaryota; kingdom Metazoa; phylum Arthropoda; class Insecta; order Orthoptera; family Morabidae; genus Vandiemenella; species Vandiemenella viatica. Next base: position 6,055 of record JARYHS010010059.1, read on the forward strand.
GATTGGCGTCCAAGAACGTGCTGTTCGTCGCATCGAAAGGGAAGTGAACGATTTATTTTCAGTTTTTTGTAAGAAACACAAGCCGGCACGAATGATTAATTAATTAGCAATTTTTTTAAGAAAAAAATATAAATATTTAATTATTTTGAATATTAAGTGACAAAGATTTTTTCTCTGATAACTTTTTGAAGTTGAAATGCCGGACAACTGTGTTAGATTGGCTTAGCAAATTATTTTTCAAGGGAAAAAAAAAAAAAAAAAAAAATTATTTTATTTTTGCTGTTAATTGGAATCGGAAAAAAAGGATATTTAATGTGGTAGTGACAAACCAGATATACGCCAGCTGTAGTTGAGTGAGTTAATTTCAATAGTTTTTTTGTATTTTATGGATAGAGATTTCAGTAGATTGTCCATAATTTTGGTAACTGATGGTAGTGTAGGTATTCAATTGGAAGTGAATTTTATGACATGGTGTATATCTTGTTTGGTAGTTAAGTTAAGAGATTTGGAAACAGAATTTTACCTTTTTTTCTGTGCTAATGTATACTGGTGTATTCTGTTTGCTGGATTGACGGCGTTGGTTACTTCTTGTCTTTTCTACAACGGAAGATTGAATTTTTTGTGTGAAATAATTTCGTAATATGGCATCTGAGGTAGAGGGTGACGTTGGTGTGAATGGAGAGATAGTGCTGGGAGGTGAGTCCTTTGGTGACGCACCCAGTGTACCCAGTGGTCAGTCCTCCCTTACTTTGTCTAATCATTTACAGTCGATGACGAGTTTTGCCAGTGAATTAGAAGTTGACAAGTCAAGAGAAGCGTTTAGGGAAAGTAATGAGGTGTCCATGTCGGTAATGTTTCGTGCTTTCCAGGAACAATTTGTTATGTCAATTCAATCACTTAAATCAGAATTAAATGAAAATAGGTTATCACTTAAATCAGAATTAAGGGAAACACTTGAATCTAAATTAATTTCACTTGAATCTAAAATAGATGGAAATAATATTTCGCTTGAATCCAAATTAAATGAAAATAAAATTTCACTTGAATCAAAATTAAACGAAAATAGGGAGAGTATCCAACGTCTTCGAGATACTGTTGAATCGCGGCTAGGGCAGTTGAGTGAAGATTTGCACCAAAGTATGGAACCCATAAAGGGAAAAGTCGAGCTTATAGAAGGTAGCGATGACGAAAATTTGTCAGGTCAGGTAGAAGAGGTTGAGGCTTCTACTGCAGTATGTGTGAATGAAGGGTTACAGTTACAAGAGAAGCTAGTTGAAAGAAGTCTAAAGGCGAGGATGAGGTAAATGATTTGGTTTCTGAGGTCAAATCTATTTCTCAAGATGTTGGTAAACTTCAGGTGTCCACTACAGCGTTGATAGAAGAGGTAGTAAAAGAGGAGGTGACTAATTCAGAAGTCTGCTTCAACCGGCGTTGCCTGCAGCAGTAGTAAAAGAGGAAGTTGATGGGGGACTTTTTGATGATTATGGTAGGATCCACCCTGTAGAGTTCGTCCTAAAGATTGAGAATTTTGGGCTCTTTTGTGTAGCTGGGGAGAAACAGAAGAAAGATGGAAGGAGAAATAGGAGGAAAGACAGTTGGGGTTGCACCATATGTTATCCCAAATTTAAATATAAAACTGATCCTTGGAGCCAATTGGTTGAAACCGGTGGGGGCTATCATCACTTGGGTAAAGGAAACTCTGGGATTTACGAGCCATGAGCGGCGGATAAAGGTTGATCTGGAGAAGGGAGGAAGGAATAGGATATGGGACCCAGGGAGAATCAGGGTGATATCGTGGGGCGATGCCAAAACTGTGCGGCACCGCAAAGAGCGCCTGGCAGGCATGGTAGAAGGAGTGAAAGAACCGAAGTACAGGTGGAATGTTGAGTAGAAGCAAGATGGAAGAAGCGATGTAAAATAATTTTCATTGGATTTAAGTCTGAAGTACTCTTTCAACATAAGTGTTTTGTATAAATTTTGATTTCTCTAAAAGTTTTGTATCTTGTAAGGTTATTTACGTTTTGTTTGGATTAAGGTAGATCTCAAGAATACTTAGTATAGATAGGATAGATTAGACAAGAAATGTTTTGAGTTGCATTAAGAAATGGATATGTAGAATCAGTTGGTAGGTGTAGGGATTTTGTGTACTAGTATGGGTTTACTGTGATATTTAAGGTTTAGGGAATGGTCTTCGACTTATATTTGCAGGTTAAGAAAGAACGCTGCTGTGTTGGGTTTCAAGTGAAGGTAGGTGCTCGGAAGGGAGTGTTGGTGGGGTGTCAGGCACCGGATGAAAGGGCACACCTCACAGCACTGCCACATCTCACGCATCATTGATAGTTAAATGTTGTCATGATTTATGTAGGTTTTCATGAGTTTCATTTAGCAATCAGTCACGGTTGCAATTTCGGAATTTGTAAGATGTTGTGTCAATAAGTCAGAGAATAAAGTAACTTCAGTAGTTGGGCACAGGTTGGTGACCCATGTAGTATTAATACACAGTTGCTGAAGGCATTCTTGCTGGTTTGTGGTTCCCAGTAATTTTGGCCCCGAGGCCGGGGAATGTACTAGTGCTGTGATTGTGACAGTTTGGAAAAAGGATAGAAAGAAAACAATTTTACAACTGAAGCAATTTTTATTCAGTTTTGTATTCTTGATGTTTTGTATGAATGTTACATGATTGTGACAGTTTGGAAAAAAAAAATGGTAGAAAGAGGACAATTGTACAACGGAAGCAATTTTATTTCAGTATTGTATTCTTGATGTTTTGTATGTATTTTTATTCGTTATATGTGTTGATGGTTTTGTAATGGCATTTGTGTATAGTCATAAGTACCTATGATTAATTTGCCGTGAAACCACCATGTTTATTGGTAATGTTGTGAGATGATGATGTTGCTTGAGTAAATGTTGGCGCAAGATACGCTTTGTCAACCGCATCTTTCGCCACAAACCCAGCGAGGGGGGTGTAACGGAACAATCGATAGATCGATATCGATCCTTACCGGAGAGCGGAGGATCAGTAGTGGAAGAAAAGATGGCGCGAGAGGATATGGATGTGTAAGCGCGCGGAATAATAACTAGTTGTTCGATGAACTAGTAAACTGTAAGTCAGCTACAGAAACTTTATTAAGTGTGACTACAGACTTAATGGCAGTGATGATTTCAGTGAAACGTGGTAATAAGTAGGAACTGTGAGCACTAAAGTGTGTTGCCGTTACATGTGTGTTAGTTGTGGCGATAATTATTGCCTTGTTCATTGCTTAAACGAACCTGACAATCTTCAGATTTACGAAGTCCGATTAGCATTATTCATTTGGTGGTTTCTACGGTTTGTAGTAGTTTGAGAACATTTACGTAATAAATAAGTGTGAACTGTATTCCGGAGTGATGTTTTATTTGCATGCTAGTAGCTCCGTTGAATGACTTTATTTCGGGTGATTTGCCCGTGGCGACTGTGGTCAATATCGAACCTGCAGCATATCTAAAGCTGCTCAGAAACTAAATGCAACTGTTTGTTTAGTAAATCAATCTGAACAGACTTAATAATTTATTTATGAACTTATACGCTAACAGCCATAAATCATTTACAAACCACTTAAGCGTTACATGGCTTAACCGTTTGGACAGGACAGTATATGTAAACCACGGGAGGAATTGACGATAATTAGTCACAACCGGAGGTGGAATATACGAAATAATTAAGCAGTGAACGATCAATAATCAAAGCTGACAATTGAACAGTTGGTGCGAAGCGTGGTCAGAGAGGCTTGTTCTGCGATACAGAGAAATTGTGCGCACGGCAAAGACTATTTTCTTAGAGGGCGGTGCGTTCAGAGAGTGTGGATAGTTTAGTACCAAAGAAGTGTCGACAGCGACATGCAGCGGTTTTTTGGGAAACTGCTCAGTCTTCAGAAGGCACAGCAAGCGAGCGGAAATAGCAGACGACATCTACCTGTCGGGTCCAGACTTCACACAGCTGATTGGCGTCCAAGAACGTGCTGTTCGTCGCATCGAAAGGGAAGTGAACGATTTATTTTCAGTTTTTTTGTAAGAAACACAAGCCGGCACGAATGATTAATTAATTAGCAATTTTTTTAAGAAAAAAAAAATATAAATATTTAATTATTTTGAATATTAAGTGACAAAGATTTTTTCTCTGATAACTTTTTGAAGTTGAAATGCCGGACAACTGTGTTAGATTGGCTTAGCAAATTATTTTTCAAGGGAAAAAAAAAAAAAAAAAATTATTTTATTTTTGCTGTTAATTGGAATCGGAAAAAAAGGATATTTAATGTGGTAGTGACAAACCAGATATACGCCAGCTGTAGTTGAGTGAGTTAATTTCAATAGTTTTTTTGTATTTTATGGATAGAGATTTCAGTAGATTGTCCATAATTTTGGTAACTGATGGTAGTGTAGGTATTCAATTGGAAGTGAATTTTATGACATGGTGTATATCTTGTTTGGTAGTTAAGTTAAGAGATTTGGAAACAGAATTTTACCTTTTTTCTGTGCTAATGTATACTGGTGTATTCTGTTTGCTGGATTGACGGCGTTGGTTACTTCTTGTCTTTTCTACAACGGAAGATTGAATTTTTGTGTGAAATAATTTCGTAATATGGCATCTGAGGGTGACGTTGGTGTGAATGGAGAGATAGTGCTGGGAGGTGAGTCCTTTGGTGACGCACCCAGTGTACCCAAGTGGTCAGTCCTCCCTTACTTTGTCTAATCATTTACAGTCGATGACGAGTTTGCCAGTGAATTAGAAGTTGACAAGTCAAGAGAAGCGTTTAGGGAAAGTAATGAGGTGTCCATGTCGGTAATGTTTCGTGCTTTCCAGGAACAATTTGTTATGTCAATTCAATCACTTAAATCAGAATTAAATGAAAATAGGTTATCACTTAAATCAGAATTAAGGGAAACACTTGAATCTAAATTAATTTCACTTGAATCTAAAATAGATGGAAATAATATTTCGCTTGAATCCAAATTAAATGAAAATAAAATTTCACTTGAATCAAAATTAAACGAAAATAGGGAGAGTATCCAACGTCTTCGAGATACTGTTGAATCGCGGCTAGGGCAGTTGAGTGAAGATTTGCACCAAAGTATGGAACCCATAAAGGGAAAAGTCGAGCTTATAGAAGGTAGCGATGACGAAAATTTGTCAGGTCAGGTAGAAGAGGTTGAGGCTTCTACTGCAGTATGTGTGAATGAAGGGTTACAGTTACAAGAGAAGCTAGTTGAAAGAAGTCTAGAAGGCGAGGATGAGGTAAATGATTTGGTTTCTGAGGTCAAATCTATTTCTCAAGATGTTGGTAAACTTCAGGTGTCCACTACAGCGTTGATAGAAAGAGGTGGTGAAGGTAGAGGTACCAGTAGTAGTAAAAGAGGAGGTGACTAAATTCAGAAGTCTGCTTCAACCGGCGTTGCCTGCAGCAGTAGTAAAAGAGGAAGTTGATGGGGGACTTTTTGATGATTATGGTAGGATCCACCCTGTAGAGTTCGTCCTAAAGATTGAGAATTTTGGGCTCTTTTGTGTAGCTGGGGAGAAACAGAAGAAAAAGATGGAAGGAGAAATAGGAGGAAAGACAGTTGGGGTTGCACCATATGTTATCCCAAATTTAAATATAAAAACTGATCCTTGGAGCCAATTGGTTGAAACCGGTGGGGGCTATCATCACTTGGGTAAAGGAAACTCTGGGATTTACGAGCCATGAGCGGGCGGATAAAGGTTGATCTGGAGAAGGGAGGAAGGAATAGGATATGGGACCCAGGGAGAATCAGGGTGATATCGTGGGGCGATGCCAAAACTGTGCGGCACCGCAAAGAGCGCCTGGCAGGCATGGTAGAAGGAGTTGAAAGAACCGAAGTACAGGTGGAATGTTGAGTAGAAGCAAGATGGAAGAAGCGATGTAAAATAATTTTCATTGGATTTAAGTCTGAAGTACTCTTTCAACATAAGTGTTTTGTATAAATTTTGATTTCTCTAAAAGTTTGTATCTTGTAAGGTTATTTACGTTTTGTTTGGATTAAGGTAGATCTCAAGAATACTTAGTATAGATAGGATAGATTAGACAAGAAATGTTTTTGAGTTGCATTAAGAAATGGATATGTAGAATCAGTTGGTAGGTGTAGGGATTTTGTGTGTACTAGTATGGGTTTACTGTGATATTTAAGGTTTAGGGAATGGTCTTCGACTTATATTTGCAGGTTAAGAAAGAACGCTGCTGTGTTGGGTTTCAAGTGAAGGTAGGTGCTCGGAAGGGAGTGTTGGTGGGGTGTCAGGCACCGGATGAAAGGGCACACCTCACAGCACTGCCACATCTCACGCATCATTGATAGTTAAATGTTGTCATGATTTATGTAGGTTTTCATGAGTTTTCATTTAGCAATCAGTCACGGTTGCAATTTCGGAATTTGTAAGATGTTGTGTCAATAAGTCAGAGAATAAAGTAACTTCAGTAGTTGGGCACAGGTTGGTGACCCATGTAGTATTAATACACAGTTGCTGAAGGCATTCTTGCTGGTTTGTGGTTCCCAGTAATTTTGGCCCCGAGGCCGGGGAATGTACTAGTGCTGTGATTGTGACAGTTTGGAAAAAGGATAGAAAGAAAACAATTTTACAACTGAAGCAATTTTATTCAGTTTTGTATTCTTGATGTTTTGTATGAATGTTACATGATTGTGACAGTTTGGAAAAAAAAAAATGGTAGAAAGAGGACAATTGTACAACGGAAGCAATTTTATTTCAGTATTGTATTCTTGATGTTTGTATGTATTTTTTTTGATTCGTTATATGTGTTGATGGTTTTGTAATGGCATTTGTGTATAGTCATAAGTACCTATGATTAATTTGCCGTGAAACCACCATGTTATTGGTAATGTTGTGAGATGATGATGTTGCTTGAGTAAATGTTGGGCGCAAGATACGCTTTGTCAACCGCATCTTTCGCCACAAACCCAGCGAGGGGGGTGTAACGGAACAATCGATAGATCGATATCGATCCTTACCCGAGAGAGCGGAGGATCAGTAGTGGAAGAAAAGATGGCGCGAGAGTATATGGATGTGTAAGCGCGCGGAATAATAACTAGTTTTGTTTCGATGAAACTAGTAAACTTACGTCAGCTACAGAAACTTTATTAAGTGTGGTACTACAGACTTAATGGCAGTGATGATTTCAGTGAAACGTGGTAATAAGTAGGAACTGTGAGCACTAAAGTGTGTTTGCCGTTACATGTGTGTTAGTTGTGGCGATAATTATTGCCTTGTTCATTGCTTAAACGAACCTGACAATCTCAGAATTACGAAGTCCGATTAGCATTATTCATTTGGTGGTTTCTACGGTTGTAGTAGTTTGAGAACATTTACGTAATAAATAAGTGTGAACTGTATTCCGGAGTGATGTTTTATTTGCATGCTAGTAGCTCCGTTGAATGACTTTATTTCGGGTGATTTGCCCGTGGCGACTGTGGTCAATATCGAACCTGCAGCATATCTAAAGCTGCTCAGAAACTAAATGCAAACTGTTTGTTTAGTAAATCAATCTGAAACAGACTTAATAATTTATTTATGAACTTATACGCTAACAGCCATAAAGTCATTTACAAACCACTTAAGCGTTACATGGCTTAACCGTTTGGACAGGACAGTATATGTAAACCACGGGAGGAATTGACGATAATTAGTCACAACCGGAGGTGGAATATACGAAATAATTAAGCAGTGAACGATCAATAATCAAAGCTGACAATTGAACAGTTGGTGCGAAGCGTGGTCAGAGAGGCTTGTTCTGCGATACAGAGAAATTGTGCGCACGGCAAAGACTATTTTTCTTAGAGGGCGGTGCGTTCAGAGAGTGTGGATAGTTTAGTACCAAAGAAGTGTCGACAGCGACATGCAGCGGTTTTTTGGGAAACTGCTCAGTCTTCAGAAGGCACAGCAAGCGAGCGGAAATAGCAGACGACATCTACCTGTCGGGTCCAGACTTCACACAGCTGATTGGCGTCCAAGAACGTGCTGTTCGTCGCATCGAAAGGGAAGTGAACGATTTATTTTCAGTTTTTTGTAAGAAACACAAGCCGGCACGAATGATTAATTAATTAGCAATTTTTTTTTAAGAAAAAAAAATATAAATATTTAATTATTTGAATATAAGTGACAAAGATTTTTCTCTGATAACTTTTTGAAGTTGAAATGCCGGACAACTGTGTTAGATTGGCTTAGCAAATTATTTTTCAAGGGAAAAAAAAAAAAAAATTATTTTATTTTTGCTGTTAATTGGAATCGGAAAAAAAGGATATTTAATGTGGTAGTGACAAACCAGATATACGCCAGCTGTAGTTGAGTGAGTTAATTTCAATAGTTTTTTTGTATTTATGGATAGAGATTTCAGTAGATTGTCCATAATTTTGGTAACTGATGGTAGTGTAGGTATTCAATTGGAAGTGAATTTATGACATGGTGTATATCTTGTTTGGTAGTTAAGTTAAGAGATTTGGAAACAGAATTTTACCTTTTTTCTGTGCTAATGTATACTGGTGTATTCTGTTTGCTGGATTGACGGCGTTGGTTACTTCTTGTCTTTTCTACAACGGAAGATTGAATTTTTTGTGTGAAATTTTCGTAATATGGCATCTGAGGTAGAGGGTGACGTTGGTGTGAATGGAGAGATAGTGCTGGGAGGTGAGTCCTTTGGTGACGCACCAGTGTACCCAGTGGTCAGTCCTCCCTTACTTTGTCTAATCATTTACAGTCGATGACGAGTTTTGCCAGTGAATTAGAAGTTGACAAGTCAGAGAAGCGTTTAGGGAAAGTAATGAGGTGTCCATGTCGGTAATGTTTCGTGCTTTCCAGGAACAATTTGTTATGTCAATTCAATCACTTAAATCAGAATTAAATGAAAATAGGTTATCATTAAATCAGAATTAAGGGAAACACTTGAATCTAAATTAATTTCACTTGAATCTAAATAGATGGAAATAATATTTCGCTTGAATCCAAATTAAATGAAAATAAAATTTCATTGAATCAAAATTAAACGAAAATAGGGAGAGTATCCAACGTCTTCGAGATACTGTTGAATCGCGGCTAGGGCAGTTGAGTGAAGATTTGCACCAAAGTATGGAACCCATAAAGGGAAAAGTCGAGCTTATAGAAGGTAGCGATGACGAAAATTTGTCAGGTCAGGTAGAAGAGGTTGAGGCTTCTACGCAGTATGTGTGAATGAAGGGTTACAGTTACAAGAGAGCTAGTTGAAAGAAGTCTAGAAGGCGAGGATGAGGTAAATGATTTGGTTTCTGAGGTCAAATCTATTTCTCAAGATGTTGGTAAACTTCAGGTGTCCATACAGCGTTGATAGAAGAGGTGGTAAGGTAGAGGTACCAGTAGTAGTAAAAGAGGAGGTGACTAAATTCAGAAGTCTGCTTCAACCGCGTTGCTGCAGCAGTAGTAAAAGAGGAAGTTGATGGGGGACTTTTTGATGATTATGGTAGGATCCACCCTGTAGAGTTCGTCCTAAAGATTGAGAATTTTGGGCTCTTTTGTGTAGCTGGGGAGAAACAGAAGAAAAAGAGGAAGGAGAAATAGGAGGAAAGACAGTTGGGGTTGCACCATATGTTATCCCAAATTTAAATATAAAACTGATCCTTGGAGCCAATTGGTTGAAACCGGTGGGGGCTATCATCACTTGGGTAAAGGAAACTCTGGGATTTACGAGCCATGAGCGGCGGATAAAGGTTGATCTGGAGAAGGGAGGAAGGAATAGGATATGGGACCCAGGGAGAATCAGGGTGATATCGTGGGGCGATGCCAAAACTGTGCGGCACCGCAAAGAGCGCCTGGCAGGCATGGTAGAAGGAGTGAAAGAACCGAAGTACAGGTGGAATGTTGAGTAGAAGCAAGATGGAAGAAGCGATGTAAAATAATTTTCATAGGATTTAAGTCTGAAGTACTCTTTCAACATAAGTGTTTTGTATAAATTTTGATTTCTCTAAAAGTTTTGTATCTTGTAAGGTTATTTACGTTTTGTTTGGATTAAGGTAGATCTCAAGAATACTTAGTATAGATAGGATAGATTAGACAAGAAATGTTTTGAGTTGCATTAAGAAATGGATATGTAGAATCAGTTGGTAGGTGTAGGGATTTTGTGTGTACTAGTATGGGTTTACTGTGATATTTAAGGTTTAGGGAATGGTCTTCGACTTATATTTGCAGGTTAAGAAAGAACGCTGCTGTGTTGGGTTTCAAGTGAAGGTAGGTGCTCGGAAGGGAGTGTTGGTGGGGTGTCAGGCACCGGATGAAAGGGCACACCTCACAGCACTGCCACATCTCGCATCATTGATAGTTAAATGTTGTCATGATTTATGTAGGTTTTCATGAGTTTCATTTAGCAATCAGTCACGGTTGCAATTTCGAATTTGTAAGATGTTGTGTCAATAAGTCAGAGAATAAAGTAACTTCAGTAGTTGGGCACAGGTTGGTGACCCATGTAGTATTAATACACAGTTGCTGAAGGCATTCTTGCTGGTTTGTGGTTCCCAGTAATTTTGGCCCCGAGGCCGGGGAATGTACTAGTGCTGTGATTGTGACAGTTTGGGAAAAAGGATAGAAAGAAAACAATTTTACAACTGAAGCAATTTTATTCAGTTTTGTATTCTTGATGTTTTGTATGAATGTTACATGATTGTGACAGTTTGGAAAAAAAAATGGTAGAAAGAGGACAATTGTACAACGGAAGCAATTTTATTTCAGTATTGTATTCTTGATGTTTTGTATGTATTTTTTTTGATTCGTTATATGTGTTGATGGTTTTGTAATGGCATTTGTGTATAGTCATAAGTACCTATGATTAATTTGCCGTGAAACCACCATTTTATTGGTAATGTTGTGAGATGATGATGTTGCTTGAGTAAATGTTGGCGCAAGATACGCTTTGTCAACCGCATCTTTCGCCACAAACCCAGCGAGGGGGGTGTAACGGAACAATCGATAGATCGATATCGATCCTTACCCGAGAGAGCGGAGGATCAGTAGTGGAAGAAAAGATGGCGCGAGAGGATATGGATGTGTAAGCG
>JARYHS010010060.1:0-29996 GCA_031002005.1 Vandiemenella viatica
AATTTGGTGTTAGATTCTTATGTAACATGATGAGACAAATCGAAAATAAAGAATAAAAATTTTCGAAATCTTGTTTAGTTCTCGAGATATACTGTCTCAAAAGTGAGGTGCTTTAGGTTGAAATTCAGAAGAAAAATATCCCCAAAGTCAAATTTGATAATAGATTCTTATGTAACACGACAAGAGAAATTGAAAGTAAACAATAAAAATTTTCGATATCTCGTTTAGTTCTCGAGATATGATGTCTCCAAAAGTCAGAAACTTAAATGGGAGTAGTATACATTGCGATACGTGATACACGTTGTGTCACTAACATGGTGCTTATGAAATTACTAACAACTAACACTAAATTGTTTGTCCCTTCTGGTACAGGCTGATTTCAACCTACCCACATTTTCATTAATATTGGCGCTACAAAATCAAACTTTGTAGACACACGTAAACACATGAAATGCATCGCAAACTAAATATCGGGTAACAACAACGTTTGCTTCATCACGTTTCATAGTTTGCACAGCACAAATTATCACAATTAATTTTATCGTACACTTTCAGTGTAAACTGAACTGGACTAAAGCATGCAGAATACGATATTCATCGTATCGCGATATAAACTTAGACTTCCAACACTTGTTTACAATAAGACTAGCCTTTTATGTGCAAAGTAGTAACATTTGCTGATTGTCTACACTACACCAACAAATATTTGACAACGACATTATCCTGTTGAGAGCAATGAATAAATTTATAACGATAGGCCCTAATGTTGCAGTTACCTATAAAACATTACAAGAACAATAATTACAATGTTACTTAATTATGAAACGTTAATCCAGGTTGTTTCGTATCTTGTCTGTTTGTGCAACCATATGCAACACAACTTGGAATTATAGAAAACTTCAGAATATTAGAAAATTAAATATTATCAGCAGCAGACACAGTGAAAAAAGCTCAATGTTTTGGAGTTATTCCTATGGCAGCCGCGCATGCGCAGTAGGAGACGAATTTTGATATCAGGTTTCACAGATTTAGCGTTATTTCGTCTCCATATATTCCATCCTCCATGGTAAAAAGCCGTTGCATCATGACACCTCTCGCTGGTTTCACCGATGAAAGGCAAAGAACTTAATTTTTGCCACCAAAAGCCTTGTAACGCCTGTAAGAGATTCCATTCCCACCACTTTGCTAAACCATTATAAATTGCTAAAACTTTTGTTTGAAATGAGTACCATAACTTCAATCACATCTCTTCACTATATTATCGTGAATTTGATCAGATTATCGTTAATAAATTTCATTTACTTTGATTCGATTTAAACAATAAATAAAGATGTTAATATTTGATTACACATTTGTGGTTTTTGAATTTTAATGTCATAATATTGAGCACCCTTTACTGCTGCATGATTATTTTATGTACTCGTATAGCAATACTCAGCAGCATATAGGTTGAACCTACTGGCATTCAAAGTATAATTTTCATTAATGCTTCTTCTTCTTGTTATTATTATTATTATTTTACTTATGTTTAGGCCTCGTCGACCTAGAGGTCAGAAGCGGGATGGGATTGGGGACAAGGAACGGGAAGGAATTCGGCTATGGTATTTTGAAGGAAGCATCCCTGCGTTCTCCTGGAATGGTTTGGGGAGACCATGGAAAACCAAAATCTGGTTGCCCGGACGGGGATTCGAACCACCGTCCTCCTGAATAATATTCTTTATTATATCAACCGATATATTTCAATTGACGCCCAGAACGTGGGGCTAAGATAAAATATTATTTCACTTATTAGTCGTCATTTTTTCTAATTTCAAATAAATGAATTTATGATCTGAAAACTGTTCCTCCCGTTATTGTTATCATCGAACTTTCTACAATGGCTCCCTGTCATCATCTTCTGATTCACCAGGAACACAGACCTCTTCTGCGTCTCTTGTCCTTCCGCCATTTCTCCTTTTCCTTTTCCACTACTTCCTCTTGCAGACTCTTTCCTATTCCCCCAATCCATCTATCACGTGGTCTTCCTCCAGGCCTCTTTCCTTCCAGTTTCAAATAGGCTTGTGTACACTAAGAATAAAATGGATGGATTGCATTCTTTAATGATTAATCATGTTAAGGAGATAACATAAAACAAAATTATTGATTATAAAATATAAAGATTATTATTATTTTTAGAAAATAAATTCGGCAAAATTAGGCATTCAGTCACGTGACCACCTATTAGAAAGTATTTAACATCACACCGTTAATAGAACAAGTTAATTGATAAATTTTTTGTTTGTAGCAATTCTTGTTCGGTTAATACCGTTGTTCTCAAATATATGTTGAAACACAAGTATAATTCGCTATGGAATCAGGATTTAGCAACGCAAACAGAAGCAATTTGTCCAAAATTGTCGCCGTAACACTTGACAGATTTTCGCATCAAACAGTGAGTTTTGCTCATCGGAAATCCGCAATATTAAAACTTCTATGTAAGTACAGACAAGTGTAAAATATCGATTATAACAGCATCACTTTTCAGTTAAGATATCTCGAGAACCAAGCAAGATATCAAAAAATTTTGTTCTTTATTTTCGATTTGTTTCGTCGAGCTGTATCTGTCATCAAGTTGTGGCGCCACGGTAATGATAGTAATGCCAGAGTGTGTTTATTACATTAAACGTAACACTAGAAACAGATTTTAAATCATAAAACCAAAACAACTTAAAATCAACTCATACATTATTATTTTATCAATACTTGAAAAATAGTGATTCTGCAAAATTCATCAGTTTTCTTTAGGTTTAGAAATATATAGTGTTCAAACACTTACATCGAAGTAATCTTCACAAAAATACATTCTTGAATTTTTAGATAAACTGTGAGCATCCTTACGCATGGCAAGTTTATCCACTTTTTCCGTATTTGTTCATTGTTTGGAACATATATAAATAACTTGTTTGGAGTTTTTATAGTTGTGCTTTTACATTTGGGCACTATACAGTATTTATAAAACGAGGAATTCATTTTTAATTAAAGAAAAGTAAGAAAACTAACATTTGCCATATACAACATGATCATACTGTTTTGTTTCGCACGGCGGGACGTCATTCAAGACGTCATGACAGTCTTAAGCGTTTTCGCGGCAAATTTAAATTGGTTTTAAAAAATGCAAAATACATAATGTAAATGATCGATTAAAAAAAAATAATAAGTTTCTTGAGTAAAATAGGTAATAGGCTAAAGCATTAACCATTTTTTTTAAAATTTAGTCAACTAACGAATTATAGTTTCTCTTTGGCATCCTTTAATCTCTAATACTCATCATATGTGCGTACCACTGGAGACTTTCTCTTCCAATTTTATCCTGTATACGTTCCTCTATAACTGATTTCCCCACAGGCTATTTCCGCAACTTGTCCTGTCTCGTTGCACAGTCCTACTCTTCTAAAACTTCGTCTCTGTGTCTCAATTCTACAAGTACTAATATTTGTTTCTTTCATCATTCACGCTTCAGAACCATACATTAGTACAGGCATAAAATAAGTTCCTTTTGCACCCTTACGCTCCCCGTAAGGAAATAAATTAAGTTATTGACGTCAAAGAGAGGTAGTTTAATGGTATTCCTAGATCCCAATTTAAGTTCCCGCCGCGTAACATTTTTTTACACACAATGGTCTGGGTACCCACTTAATGGCTAACACGCGTTACACCTTACAATGACGAAACGCGATGAACGGTTTTTCCAGACATTTTAAGATTGCATCTTCGCTACTGTACTAAACCTCAACTTACATGCAACTAATATAACACGCTTTCCAGTCAACAAAACTATCTTTTTTAATAATCATTTGTATGTTCCTATTCTCTTACATTGATGTGTTACCAAAATGTATCTTAAATGGCTAGTTCTCATCTTCGAATTTTAAATGAAGCATAAAAAAGTTTACAAGCAAAATTTTTTGATTTAGTGTTTATAAGTAGTGATATTAAAATATTTTAAGCTCATAGGGGTGATGTGATGTAGAACTGAGCAAGGGAATACGCTGAAAATCATTTAGTACGAAATTTTAGTGGAAAGGAAGAAAAATATAGTTGTTTCAATCATGTGTCTAATTTGTTTGAGGGTCATCGCTTAATATCTTCTGCAGATTGAGAATGATGTATTCATGGGCGGTCCTTATTTTTTTTTTTTAACCATTATAAGATATAGTTTTACCGAACGTGAAAAGAAACGTACGCTGCGCTATTTAGGTCATCCGATGTGTTTAATTAACTCTCAGCATAATCTAATTACGAAAACAGTAATTATATAATGAGAAATAAGCAATTACGGTTTGCAAATACAGATACTGCTGGTATAAAAATGTGTAAGGACATAATAAACCTTGTTAACGTGCAGTGTTACTTGAATCGTTTTCATATACAGAGCAGACATAAGTACTCATATTGCTCAATAATAAGATTGTTCACTTAAATAAAATAATGTTAAGGACAGCAAATAAAATGTGCACAGAGATAAATTTTACATCTATAGCTTTCTTACCAAATTCAGTGTTAGAAATATTTTTACACAAGTGGAAAAGTGTAGTATATGGAATGCTTATCTCATCTATTGTTCTTTTTTATAGCGCACATTAAAACGCCATTAAAGAGTAAAATAATGAGGTATTTTAATTATTTAACGTATGGTCGCATAGATGAACAACAACACAAGCCAACACATCAACAAAATTAAAATATTGTAGAAGGATGGAATACAAATAACGTGAAATTCTGAGTTGAATAAAGCTCTCGAAACCATTCGATTGCTCTTTGCAGCCCATGTAATAAATCTTCAATTGATCCTTGGAAGGTTCTGCAGGGACGTTACAGAACTATGTAGTTGATGGTTTGATATTCAGCACCGCAGTCACAAACTGCAGATTCTCGTATTCCTTATTTAAACTACAACGTTTCGTAGGGATTCTTTTTAACGATATCCATATTTTGTGGGGAATAGTCAAATCCTTCAGCTGGATTAATAGCATCAAAAGTGGAGTGAACATATTTGAATATTGGCCTGTCCATTGGTTTAACCAAGAATATTGCCACGAGTGTTATAGTACTACAGTCAGGTGTAGATATAACGTAATGAACTCGTGGGAAGGTATTTAATCTTAACAGACTATGATTCCTGACCAAAGTAACCTTAACATCAGTCAATGAACTTCAACACGCTGATGTCATGGCTACTTCTGACGAGGACTTAAAATGTATTTAAAATGCATTTACTCAAGCAAGCAAGACCATTGGCCTTACAGCTTAACACTACCAAGAAGCAGATCCTTTACCAACCTGCATCAAACTCCGTCACAGTGGCTCCATTTATCACAGCCAAGAGAAAGATTCTACAGGAAGTGGAACATTCTCCTTTACCCTTGTAGTTATATCTCTACAAATGCAATCATTCATGCATAAATTCAAAGAGTGTTTGACAATCGTGATATCTTCTGTATTCGATCAATGCTATATGTTTACATTATCATTTTAATACCAACTTTAATCTTTGGTTGTAAGACTAGATTACCTACAAGAAAGCACTTAAAATGTCCGCAGAAGTAGCACCACGCTGTCTAAGGAGAATAATTAGGATAAAATCGCAAGAACTTCAAACCAGCATCAGATCAAGATGGAGCGAATACAGCAAGACTAAGGCAATGGTAATTAAGAATCAACTTCGGTGGATTGCAGGGCTCACCCAAACACCCATCACTTGTCTCCCGAAAGTAATCATTGCTCCTGGAACTGACAAGCCTCGGTTCTAACTATGCATTGGAAACACTGGACAAATTCTTAAATACAAGCCATGATGATAATCAAGGCTTTGTGCGATCCAACAGCGTCTATTAACAAATAATAATAGTACTGTTAGACTTACTCGGTACTTATAACCCTATTAAATAGTTAGAAAACCATACTAAACAGGCAACGTAATTCAATTTATAATAATTATTACAACAAAAAGAAACAAGCTTCAAAAATGGCCCGAATCGCTTCGAGAAAAGGGTAGGCAGTGCCACCGTTGACTTGGCGACAGCAAAAAGAAACATATACACATGAAAAAGTGAATCCCTACTTATAAAACATGACGTCAACACATATTACATATTTGTTGAGATGGGTCGAATGTCAACTAAAAGGTAAGCGGGGCAATACAACCGATTGAGCTGAAACCGAGCCGGGAACGACTACGTGCCATATTACGAATTTTAATCCTCATCAATTTGTGTGGTATCAGTCAGACTGTCAAATGATGCGCGATCCCAATGGATTGCGGGATCCCTCTTTGGAGGCTTGATCTGCATAGCAACGAATGGTACATCAGGACCTGATTCATTTTGAACAACCAGAATCCGATAAAATAAATCATAGGAAGGAAGGAGAGAAGATGACAGGAACCATGACACCGTGTAGGTGTGTTCGGCGAGTATCATCACTGCGGAAGACCCTGTGGTCCTAAAATTTGGACCCGGAAAATTAAAGACAAGAAAGACATTTTCATATCCTCAAACGAATGATTTCCTTCTATATATATAATGTATGTATGCATGTATTGCCATTATACCCGTTTTCAGTGAGGTTTTTGGCAGAGACTTCAGGGGAATGACGGGATTTTAATCGGCGAAGGTTAAATCTTTCTATAACCCGTTAAATTGGAAGATCCTGGTTCCGTTATATACACATAACTATAACCGAATCTGGTGTGTGAACGGCAACTTTTGGACCCAGTATTCAGGAGGATACAAGATTGAACCCCGGTAATGCAATACAGATTTCAGTTATTCATAGATTCTCGAAATCATTTCACGCGAACATCGGGTTGGTTTCTTCGAAAGACCATAGCAGTATTTCTCCTCTGCCCTTTTCTCTCACAACTGTTACGACCTCGAAGTTGACTCTCAGTAAAAATCCCAATTAAAAAAATAAATAATCAAATGCATTATAGAACATTAAGAGCGAGTGAATTTAAAGTTTTGCAAGTATCTACGTTTTCTCATAAAGCTGATGTTATTATCATGGCATGATAACCATGTTAATACAGTACAGATATTTCTTGAAAATTATATTTTTTTTATTAATTAATAGAACAACAAAAAGAATTGAGTTGTGAAGATCTGTTACATCTTACAATGTCAATACTGAGACCAGACATGTTCATCACAGGCACTCGTTATAGATAAGTTAGAAAAAGAATAAATTTTAGAATTGATTTTCGTTTCTTCGCTTGTCAAGTGAAGACGTAAACAGGATTTATATATATCTAACATTCCATACTTGTCTTCTTTGGATTTAATTGTAAGTGCGTCGATATTCAGATTGTTTACATGGAAACCGGTTACGTATTAATGACAGACGGAAAAGCTCAAAATTTAATATCAGCAGGTAAACGATGGTTATATTTTGGTCACTACGACAAAACACAGCAGGTGGTACAATTACTCGAAAAAAGCTTTGCTCCTTGGCAAACCTACAGGAGACAAAATTGTTTTCTTCTTGTATTTATTAATTTCATGTAGCAGTTCAGCTTAAAACCTATGTTCATTCGTGTCGTATGCCTACCTAATTTACTGTTAAAATCTTGTACAAATCGTCATAATCTATAAATTCTTAGCAAATATCCCCCGAATATATAAAGGTTTATATGGTTAACAGAGTGTTTGATAGCTTGCTAGAAGACCTATGTGTTAATCTTACCTGAAAGTATTTTTTTTATAAGTTCCTTTCTCCCTGCAAGTCAAAATAAATTCCTTCAACTAATAAGAATACAGCTTGTTCTATTCCGGTTTTCATCCTGCCTTGGGCGCCGGGTTAGAGCATCGATCGTCCCCCTCCTCCCAGAATGGTGATTTTTCACCGCTGAGGAACATGAGACCACGTTCCCCTTCGGAGGGTTGGATAAGCCCGGAATCACACGTTGTGGAGATCCTGCGAGAGGAACTATCTGCTCGGTATAATCACGAATACCAGGATGAACAACTTAGGTGAATCAAGTTGGACTGACGCTGTTCATATGATGTAACATACTAACTTTCTTCTTCGCCTAATTTAATCAAAGGGAGTCTCTGTTCACCAAAATGAGATTTTCACAGGTATCTATGTTTGTACTCTGCAATAAACAAACCACTGGGTGCTAGAGAAAGCTGTGGCCGAAACTAGTATTTATTCTGTGCATTACAGACCCCTATGGCATGAGGAGAACATGAATTCGCTCTATGATTGCACAAGAATACAATCCTTCTTCACCTGATCTTATTTTAACCTAAATAAGATGGAGGGAGAATTATTTAATTGCTGTTCTAAATGGAAGAGTATGATCTGATGTTGGTAAATTCTAGCAGAAACTACGTCCAATCTGTATGAAAGATCTGTGATATTATCCCGAGAGCTGTTCTCTGTACTTTGTCGATACAATCATAAAATTATCGTAGATGAAAACGTACTGCGGTGTCTCCTTTGACTGGGCGGTACATTTCTTCAAAATTAGATCTACGAATCGCAATACGGAATTAGCTGTTCCCACTATTAGTGTTGTTCGCTTACACCCACTTCATGTTGTTTTGTTCGGTTACACCCAAATACGTCCAGGAATTAGCGTTGTCTGTAATGGGGCACTCTACACTAAAAAATATATTTGTTTCTTTTTGTTCATTGCGTGCATTAACGTTGGCTTTTTGCAATTCATAAAATGTCCGACCACAGTAAAGATCTCTGTTTAATTGACACAACAATTAACAGAGCTATTTTACCCGTCTGTTTCAGGTTAGAATCTCATATTACTATATGACTGTGAAAACAGCTAAATTCTAAATGCATTTCTCCATTTCTATTTCTAATCGGTTTTTCGACAGGTCTGAGTTAATCTGCACACTTCTAATCTCTTAATCTCAACAGACACGTTAATATCCACATCCTCCATGAAATGATAGCTTCGTATTTTTCTTTAGTTGTTTTAATAAGCATTACTTCTACTTTAGAAATTAAGCAGTCGTAAATATCTTAAAATGTGACCCACCATGTTATATCGTCTTTCCCTCGGAACTTACCTGATCCAGCAAGGATGCGAAACCTAAAAGATTGCCGTAGAGGCAGCAGAAAAACATTAAAAAAAATTATTGCGGGATCCACTTTTATCAATGAAGTTACAACAGTTATTTTCATCTCATGAATCAGAACATTGCTGTTATTTTATCTTAATTGTTCTGTTTTTATTTCTAGCTTTTCAGTAAGCAAATTAATTTAGTAATGGGGTATTATTTGCTATCCTCATTCATTCATCTGATTCGAGATGACAAGGATCAAGTTTTGGTACGGCTGTCATGATTTCCCTGCACTCCCCAAATCACTTCATGTGAACACCGTGATGGTTCCTTCATAAGATTCCTTCTCGTTCCTTCTCCACACACTTACCCCTACGTTAATGTCCTCAGTCTCGACGAATCGTTAAGCTTTAGCTAAGAAAATTCAACCGATTCCTCTGCTACTATAATTTTTTCATAGAATCATTAGGATATTTTTTACAGCACATATGATAATGTTTTGTGAATAATTAACACAACTTAATTAGATTTTAGGGCGCTAATAACCTCGCTGTCAACTCGCCCTAAAGCAACAATGACAAAAACATTAATTAGACTAGCTTCGAGCCCGTCAAAAATGACGGTTTGAACGCCATTTTCTGGCAGAGCCTTTTTTTGCAGTTGGTTAATTATACGGAATTGTTATTACGTAATGCTAAGTTCTTTGATTTTGTAATGTTCTAAATATTTGATTTGCTGTTCACATAGCAATATTGCAGTAACTTCTACTGAATTAATGACGACGGAAGTATAGAACCAATAAAATTAAAAACAAATTAGGATTCCAGAAAACGTTTGCTGTCCATGTAATATCAGTTTTATTCCTGGTCCAGGAACAATTCAGCACGATAGGTATGGAACTACTTTCACCCGCATTAATTAATACGTTCACTAACATGGCGCTTATGAAAACAGTTTAATGGTTTGTAAAACTGATTTCAGAGCGAATTATGCTGCAAAAAAATGTGTCAGTTACGATTCTGGTCTACTTAGCCACAACCTCCACAACGTTGCATTCGAAAATCATAGCTTTTATTACCCTCATATGAATAACGACAGGCAGTACCTATGGTGGTAGTCTGGATTTATTCTGGAAAAACTTGTATGGAAAAGCGAATATCAACCATGTTTAATGATATTTTCGTAATAAGAGTACCATACTGTGGTTAGATTATCGGGGTATTTTACTATGATTTATTTAAATAAATTCATTTTACTTTAATTTTACTATAATATCAAAAACGGATAACGGTCATTTATCTGGTTGGATACATTTCGCGATTCGTACATTTCTCTGAGTTTTGAATTAACTTCATTGTTTCTCATCATCTAACTGATACAGGTAATATAATGTAAACATAGAATAAATACCCTTCGCCTTACATTAATTATTGCATCTGGCTGTCGTAGATAAATAAAAAGCAATATGTAAATTTAAACGAACGCACTAATTGTAACTTTGTGACATATAATTGCCTGGCATTAATTTTTTTCCCCTGCTCTCCGTATTTCTAATATCTCTGCTCACTGCTATTTTGCGGCTATAATATCGTTGTTGAATTGCGAGTGTCACATGGCTTATACAGTTGATGATTTAAATCTAATAAAAAGGTTATCTTAAATCTCATTTAATAGCTAACACATGTATCAAATACTAAGGGTATCATCTATAATGGTAGTAGTAATTTATTCAGAAAAAGTTTGTAAGGAAAAGAATCATTTTTAATTATATCTTTCGTTATATGAATACGTTTCTCTGGTTAGATTATCAGAGTATTTGGTTAATATTTTAAAATAAATAAATGCATTTCACTTCATATGACGGGGACTATAATTTCGAAAACGGATAACTGTTATTATTTGACTAATACATTTCGCATTACGTACGTTTCTCCTAGTTTTTAATAAACCTCGTTGTTTCTTACCGTCTGCTACAAAATTCTTAGGTTATAGTTTAACCTAGTCCTTATCACTGATACAGATAAAACAGCGTAAATATTGAATCCCCTTCTCCTTACATGAATTTCTGCGTCTAACTGATAAAGGTAAAATAGCTTAAATATTGAATCTTCTTCTCCTTATATGAGTTTCTGCATCTAGCTGTAGTAAATAAACGAACATGAAGGAAGGAATGTAATATGGTGGCTGTTGATTGGCGAGTGAAAGCTGGCACGTGATCGTTCTCTAACCAACAGCTGAATCAGCTATAGATGACGCACGCAGAAGCCACGTTAGCGTTTTATATAATAGGATATTCTTTTTATCTGATTAGTTCCGGAACCAATATTTACTAGTTTATAATTACGTTGTGATGGTCGCAGGTATTTAATGAAGTTAACTGCCTTTATTTTAACCTGAACAAGGTGCCTGTATTTTCCTGTATCGCAATTACATTAAAATTCTGTCCTTAAAACTGAGAGAGAAAAATAAAAAACTACAATGTTTTTCAAGTTCACTGCTTTTCCCCATCTTCACATCCATTTCTGTATTACCTCTTTGTATTTCTGTGCAATAACCTCTTATAGAATGTATTACGTATAATATAGATATTCCAATGCTTCTTTAGCTATGACAACAAATGAAATGTTCACAAATTCTTCTGAATTGAATCATTTACAGCTGAATGACGTTAAATTAAGAGGTGTGGCCAATATTCCAAAAGTGGTATATAACTTATTTTATTTTACAACTTGAATATTTTTATGGTTAAACCACTACGTTCAGAATTGTTTCCAATCTCGCTGGAACATATAAACCGCAGAACAATATTGCTAAATTACAATCAAATTACTGACGTAAAAGCAATTACGGGCCTTCATTAAACAAACTAATGAAGGAGGGGAGCGGACAATCCTTTATCATCGCCGCAAAAAACTGTTCGGGTTCTGAAAGAGAACATCATCAACAGAAAGTAGTTACTATGTCTCCCATCTACCATCAACCCCTTATCCTCTAGCCAGACCCACAGAATATAAGCTTTCTGTGAAACCCATTGCCTGTAATCGATTTCCATTTAGATAATGTTTATGTTTGACTTCATAAAGTAACGAGTACTGTACGTGAAATTGAATTTTGATGTAGAGGAAAAACTGAACGCATAATGAGTTTAACGGATACTGTCGAAGTAGTCCTTAAGTCTGGGACATAACATTTTCATCTGAAATGACAAGAAAAGAATTAAGTTGAAATGTTTTCATTTTATTAAAACATGTAAATGAAAAGCATACAAGTATTAATTTTTGTCATCATGAAGTTGTTCAGATCAAATTCATTGGAGTCACCATTGTAATTATACAGTATTAATATTTTATTTTTCTGACTTAATCTTGTAATTTTTTATACAGTTTTTTCTTCTATAAATTCGGTTTAACTCATTTCGATAAGCATCAGTAAATTATACTTGGATATTGCTCTTCAGTTTCGTACCCATTCCTGGCTAATAGCTGCATCGTAAAAATGTTTTTATAGGTTGCCTACTAAAGATAAAGATGTATTATAGCGGAGTTTCTTTTCTGCAATATAAAATATTCATCAAATCTCTGTAATACAATATTATATCATTATATATTGGCAGCATTACTTGTAACGGCTTAAATATTGATCATAATCATTACGCACACAAAATAATTAGGTATTGAATTTATAAGATATAAATATGTTATCAATTGCATTCCTTTCGCCTAGTACTGCTGTAAAATAGATCGGGTGGCTGTTGTTGTCCTAAGACATTCCCTCAGTCATTGTAGAGAAAGCGTATTTGAATCGCTTACTGCAGAAAAGCAACAAGTCCATGTTTTTGCGAAAATAGCTTTTTCACTAAAAGTGTTCCTACATACAGGATGCATCGTTTATTGCAGAAAGGACACTTTTCAGCCCAATAGCATAGGCTTGGCAACGCCTTTAATTTTCCGTTTACTGCAGATAGGGAACTAGTCCTGGATAAGTTCCCTGTCTGCAGTAAACGGTCTTACTGGTGGTGCGCAATGGCATGAAGGGGAGGGGGGGGGGGATGCAAGGAGGCAATGGAAGTTTGTACTATGATAAATAATTACACGGAAAATAACATTGTCAAAGATGTAAGAATGTCATATTTTTGTTCGGGCCAAAAGAAAAACAATATTCTGGTGAAAATGATGATGCAACTGTGTGAGATAAAAAGGTTTGATAACATAGACTTATTTTCCTCGTTAGAGGGCACTCTCTTGTGCCCAACAATAGGGAGTTTGGTATTATTAGAAGAAGGAGGAGAAAAGAAGAAAGGTATTACAGGTATTACACAGTGGATGAAGCTGATACTATACACATAATTCCTCAAACAACCATAATAAGTTTTCAATAGTCGAAATGGAAACTGATGATTTCATTGGCTATACCTCATGGTGGTTTAAGTTCTAGGGAAAAAAAATGCCTAAGATTTATATGGCAAAAATGTCCCCGAAAATCAAAAGAGATCTATCAGGATATCCAACTACTGGGAGATGAACTTTTCGGCAAACGGTGTGCACAGTGTTTAACGCAACATTAACACTTCTGGCTGTGTACGAACACTTTTAAGCTTCGAAACACCCTTAAGCCATTGGAATTACCTACCAAAAAAGACTATACTACTGTTGTGCCCACAAATAGTTAAAAAAAAGTGGATGGCATAAGGAAAACTTTGATTTACATACCTGCAGAGAAGAAGCAGTTTCGGAATACTATCATTTCATGGCCTATAACAATGGCATCTTTGGACGGAATTGGCAATCAGTGAAAACTTTAACTTTTAAATGATGTACTTACTGTTTCTCTGTAGTAATAAAATGAATTGAAATTTGCATTTTTTAAAACATTTTTTCTTCAAAATCTTGTTTACTGCAGAGAGGGAACATGTCCACGACAAAAACATATTTCCTACAGCTTTGTGATGTGTCGTTCCGAACTTTTGAAAGCACATATAATTAAAGGTTGCCTAGTTACTTGAAAATACAATATAAACAAAACAGAATTTATCATATGACAGGTTGTATTGAGTTTTTTGTCTCTCCTGGAAAATATAGAAATGTGGACATGTTGCCTTTCTGCAGCTAGCGATTCAGTTGTGGTAGGGTTCCATCAGTACCATTTCTCTCCTGTGTCGGTTGGCGGCTGATTCGTGGACTGACCAGTGGGTTGGTGGAGCGATGTGCAGCATCGTAGAATTCACCCGCCAGTAACCGGATCATAGTGGACTGCGTCATCGGGAAAGCGGACTGGCAGGTGTAGGGTCGGCTTCAGTCCTCTGTTCTGTACCACCTGCAGCCTTTTCAGATGGCCATGGACTGCGTACTCTACTACCCGCCTGATCAGAGTGCAGTAGATGGCAACTTCTACACGTAGTGCCAGTGAACTTTCTCGGCTGAGAACCAGATGTAGGGCTCGATGTGCACCCGCCAAGTCAACTCGATATTGAAAGTAACACCAAGGTAAAGAACCGTATGATTCTAGGGTAGTAACTTACATCACAACTGCAGTTGCGGATCGGGCAGTTTCTGTCCATGCCATCCTCTTACATTCATAATTATTTGATATTAATAGATATCCCTTATTTACATGCCAGACTTAAAATGTCTGGACTTGAATCATTAATGAATGAAATTAATATTTTCTCTTCGATTCGGTTTCTGAGCCCTCCATAATGGCCATTAAGAATCATGCAAGAGGAGGGGAGGAACAGATCATGGCCAAATTCTCTCCAGGCCTATTAGGGTTCACAGGAGTCCAAAATGGAGCTACGTGGTTTATGGACGTTCCCTTTGCTACTAACGTCAGTCTTAAAACGGCTTCGTTATACACGCGAAAGCGCAGACAGTTGAGGTTTTAAAAATTCTATTAATTTCTTCCGAATGATAGTGAGAGTCTGGATGGAGGTACCAGTTCGTATGCTTCTTCTTCCGATATACTCCGCGGTCCTGGTAGCCATCCTTTTAATATTTATTGTGACTTCTAGGAACAGCTTTTTAGATCTCCATGATGAATTTGATTTATTTTTCAGGGTCACTGTTTGAACTTTCGAAGAAGATATGATGCTCAGTGCTGCCAGCCACTTGGCTCTGAATATCCGTAGTGACCGCTAAAATTTCCGTAGATTGGGTACAAAAATCCGGAGACCCGCTAACTGAAAGACTGAAACAGTAGATACCGCAGACGGCGAAGAATGCAACCAGTAACATACATACACAAACGATAACTCAACAAGCGAGGAGTTATTTAGAGAATTATACTAAAATGAAGGTAATGCATTCTGAGAGACGCGCATGCTCAATTAATGGAAACTACGCTTGCTTCCATCATAGAATCCAGAGTTATCCATATGAAGTGGTCATTACCTCAGCACGCTGCCGTCCAAATTCAACATATTGTTGACACTTTCGTTCTGAGAGAGAAGATCCAATCAATTCTCGCGTTGTGTGCCATACCATTGAAGTCTAAAAGCGTGTGTAACAGTGCGAGACTCGTTCCTCAAATGCCTGATTATTTTGTATCTAGCTGGTTCCCACGACTTCATTCGTCTTTATAAAGAATTTGGATTGGCAGCTACCGACATCTAACCACCATAGTGCTCGATGGGAGACTCGATGCTATTACCACACACAACCGCCAGTAATCTGCGCTATGTAGTTCAGGCAGCAAAGTAAAATATACGGACACACATGTCTTTCGTCGAAATACGAAAATATCCTTGATCGACAACTTTCAACCACCATATATCTCCCACACTTCCACAGTTGCCGAAATTCGGCCGTGATCGACGGGTGACGCTGTGCTACTGCCAGACACAAACACCAGTGATCTGCGCTAGATAGTTTTGGCTGAAAAGTGATACACCATGACAGATACGTCTTTGGTAGAAATATGAAAGTGCCGCAGGTCAACCATTTGCAACCATCATATCCCCCACACCTCCATAGCTACCGACATCTAACCACCATAGTGCACGATGGGAGATTCAATGTTAATACCACACACAAACGTCAATGGTCTATCCTATGTAATTGTGGCAGGAAAGAGAAGTATAAGCATACACAAGTCTTTGGTCGAAATATGAAAATGTTCTGCATCGACCACTTTTAACCATCATAACTCCCACGTCCCCACAGCTATCGGCATTCAGCCAACGTTGTGCATGATAAGAAACTCCATGCTACAACCACACACAAATACCAGTGGTCTGTGCTTGGTAGTAGTTACTGAAAAGTGAAATATAGGGAAACACATGTCTATTTTTATATATATACATAAGACTAGATGCAAGTCCGTTGCATCGTTTCGAATGTGGTCCTGTTTTTGGTGTCAAAAGGTATAAGCGATGACCATGTTATGGATATGGTCATGAATCAGGAGTAGTTCCCGTTTTTAAAGTCAAAGACCATGACAACGTGACTTATGAACTTAAATTTTTGCGTTAAATTTAATGCAATAAAAAAATCACCCATGCTTTTTACTTTTAATACCCTTAACCTGAACTCTGATGTCCAAAGTTAATATCTAAAGACGGCCGACGAGCGTTAGAGTAGTGACCGAAAAATGGAAACTACGAGAATGACTTATTTGAATCACAAAATTACAATTTATTCATCGTTTTTAGCCCTAAAGTGATACAGATGAATAGTGTATGTACCTCAAGGAAGTGTAATAGGACCACCTCTTTTCTTAATTTACATAAACGATCTCGGAGACAAAGTGAAAATCATTTTTAGATTGTTTGCTGATGATGCAGTTATTTATAGGGAAGTAAGGAATTTGGCCGATTGCTTAGAAATTCAGCGTGATATTGAAGCATTCCGCATTTCGGATGCTCCATTTTGCAAGCAAATATTCCTGCAAAGATGTTTCGTGCCGGAGAGCACTGGGCCGTAACGGTACCTCAGGTAGCGCGGCTCGGAATGTGTTTACTGGACGGGGTTTAAAGAGACTGGTGTCGCGCCTGAAATTTTCCATTAGGCGAGAGAGAGGAACATGTTCCGTGACAAAGATGGACAAAAGTAGTGCCGAAGAGGGTGTGTGTGTGTGTGTTTGAGCCAATCACAGCCCCTGTGTGGTTTCACGCGGACTAATATGATTTCTCTGCTTTCCATACAACGCGGGAGGCGAGGACTTTGCTCCGAGACACCGTCGCGTCGGGTGCTTGTGTGAAGGAGGGAACTTCTGAGCGGGTAGACGTAGGTTCGACACCCGCGGCGACTAAGACAGCCTTCCATAGCGACGGGCTGACTACTAGTTTGCGGCGTATGCAAATTTGTGCCGCTCTGCTTTGTGTGTTGCCGAGAGTGCATCAGTGTATCAGTGCGACCTCACACACACGTGAGTTACTAAGTAACGTGCCTGGTGGTAACTACCATCCGGTAATTCGTGATCTGTTGTGAAGATCTCTTGTGGTGGTCTCCTTCAAGCCTCCTTCGTCGCCAAGGAATACATCCACGGTAATATTTCCAAGTACCTGTTACCGCAAATCTTTGTTTGAAACTGTCGAGACCCCAAAACTGTGTTACAAAGCCCAGTAACGGCCTTCATCGAGATAAAGAGGTTCTCACTCTCTGAACTGAGCTAAATTATCATTGTAAATGGTCTGCTATCCCTCTGCTTCGTATCCAACTTGTATTTAATTTCATTTTTGTTATTTTGCATTGGTTCCAATGTCATTATCATTACAATTTTGTGCATAAAGTAATTTTTCTTTGCACATAATAAAATATAATGTAATTAATGGTAGATTGTCGTTTTCATTATTTGAAATCTCCCATTTCCAATGCTTAATGGATATAAGTAGCTACTTGCATTCTTATTATTAAAATAATTATTGCAGGGAAAACATTTATTAATTTATTAATTTCATGCTCTTATCACGAATGCAAGTTTTTAGCAAACATTTACAGCTCTCACCAATAAATGGTGCAAGGTGTAGTGTGATTAATATATGTACAGGGTACACTACAATATGGATGTTGTTTTGGCATGGTGCGCTGAGTGGCAACTTACGCTAAATTGTAAAAAGTACAAGACAATGAGCATAACCAACAAAAAGAATCCAATTGTTCAGAAATACGAGGTAAACGGTTCAGTTATTGATATGGTTGTTTCTATGAAATATTTGGAGTAACAGTACAAAGGAACGTGAAATGGGACTTCCACATTAATTTGTTTAGCAGGTAGAGTTAATTCAATGCTGCTATTTCACGGTCGAATCTTGAAAAATTATGAAGAACCAACAAAGGAGATAGCGTACAGATCTCTTGTGCGTTCACATTTGGACTACTGTAGTGTCACTTGGGACTCGTTTCGTAAGGGATTGACTGACAGTATAGAGAAAGTAAAGAGAAGAGCTGCTTGATTCGTAACCGCTTGCTACAGACGTTATGAAAGCGTCACAGAACTGATTAGTAGACTAGGCTGGGAGTCTCTGGTAGACAGACGACGCACGTTTCGTTTAAACTTATTGGTAAACATGTGTACTCCCACTTTCACTTACGAGTTGTAGCGTCTGGTTTTTAAGACGTTATTAAAATTGAAAAAATTAATGACATGCATTATTTAATAAGTTAATTTGCAAAATTAATCCCGGGTAGGCGCCAAGAATGGAAGTGTTCCCTATCCGAGAGAAGCGACTTTCCAATTCTGAAATACTTTTTATCAAAGCAATTGTATTTTTAAACTATCATTAAAAACACATATATTAATCTATTCAAATGATATACTGATACATTGGAAAGGACGTTATTGAAAGCAGGGTTTACACCACCTACATTATTTACTTTGAATATAAAATTGACTGATTTATTTAACAGAACTGAGGAGGTTACAAGCGTTTATTGAGCAATTCAGAGCATGATTCAAATCTCAGAGCGTTGCCTAGGGTTGAATGACGCAAAAGTGTCTCTACATCGCCGGAGTTCTTTACTGTAGCAGATGAGGTGCGGATAAAACAAAGTTTCAAGGACCCTGTTGATCACCTGGGCGCAAGGTCATTGGTGTCGTCCACTTGGCGAGGTAGCTCCTCTCCGGCCATCTCCCGGGGTGCGCCGCGCCGGTGCGGATTGTTTGCTGGTCAGAAACAGAATGTCTTACACCTCGCTTGTCGTCTCCGTCGAAGGCTTCCAGGCTCCGGTGTTTTAGCTGGCCCGCGAAATTCCAGCCAACGGGAGCGTTTGGTGGGGCGTCCTTGATCTCCATTGTGTTACGAAGTGTTAAAAGTAATGCCTAATGCCCAAGTGTTAAGATGGTGCAATAGGTAGTAAAGGGAAGCCAACAGTGAACGCGTGTGAGGCTAGGTTGCATCAGACAGAGGGCTGCGTGGCGCGTGGGTAACGAGATACGGGTGTAAGCTTCCAGAAGGTCGCATAGGGCAGCGGAGCGCGTCACGGGCAGCTATAAAAAAGAGCCCGCCACAGCGGGAGGGGGACTACTTCTCCAGAGGCCTTCGAGAGTCGGCGAGTGAGCCAGCAAGCAGACAGCGCAGCGGAGATGACAACGTGTATTTAGCTACTGTAGTCGCCGTTGTACTGTTAGGGTCATCAAGTTTTATGGACCTTTGGCAGAGAGAACGTCTGCTAGTTGGTTCAGTACTCCTGGGATTAGATATCCCTCTTGTAATTTCTGAGTATTCTCAGTGAAGAGTTTGTCGGCTTCGTGAGTCACAAGTGTGTTCATCATAACCTCTTGTGTTCTTAAATTTATTTCTCCTGAACTCTTCCTATCCGAGTTCCCGAATTGTAAAAATCGATACCCACTTGTTTCAGTTTGTGAGTCTTTTCAGCTCAGCTCTCTGTTGCACAACAGGACGCAACAGAGTCCCCTCAATTTCTTGGTGTCAGGTGTGGGGTTAGGCCTGGGAAAACTACGAGTGTTTGGCCGGAAAAGCCACAAAACTAGTGAGACGACTGACAGAATTTTGGCCAAGGTTGCCCAAAGGTCAGTACGTTGCAGCGATTACAGGCCGCAATTTGAGGAATAGGAGTAGGGTTTTCGAGAAATCTCAGCCCGAAGTCAGGAAAAGACTGACGGCTTTGAGCACGAAGCCGACTAGCAAGATTGCGCAACGAGGCGACATTGGAAGAAAAGAAGAGGATCCATTGGTCGTCTGCGAGGAACAGCCGGGGCGCGACACGCGACACTACGCGGGACGCCGATCGATACCAACGCCGCCGAGTAACAGCTGAGCAGCCGTCGCAACAGCGGATCAATACCGGCGGGGAGCAACAGGTAGCAGCCATCGCCAGCAGCCGGCAACCGATCGATACCAGCACAGCAGAGCTTCGCAGTCGAGCGGACAGCGCGGGTCAACACGACAACGACGTCACGTCGGGAGCAACACCACATCTCATCGCTACACAGCAGTTGATTTCAGCAGGTGAGAAAGCAAAATTGTAAGCATGCCTAACGAAGCAGTGTCAGGCAGTCAGGGCGCGCAGTCGTCAACCCATAGGCAGTACATTAGTTTGAATGAAGTGATAAAATTGATCCCAGATTCTTTTGACGGAGAAAAGACGAGATTAAATGAGTGGTTGGATAATGTAGATTCAGCATTCGAATTAATTGTGCCGGAACAAAAAGAAATTTTATTAAAGTTTGTGAAGGCTAAAATTGTAGGGGCACCTAGGAGTAAACTTCTTGTCCGAGATCTGACTACCACCTGGCCGGCAGTTCGTGCAATCTTGTTAGAAAATTATGGCAGTAAGAGGACTCTTGATTTTTATGCATGTAAAATGTTTGCTAGCTAGACAAGAGTCGTGGGAGAGTATTGCGCAATGGGGTTCGCGTATAGATGCTCTCCAACATCAGTTCAGAGAAGCAATAAAAAATGTAATGACGGAAGAGGAGCTGATGGGAAGCATAGCTCTAGTTTTAAAGCTAGGAAGGGCCGTATTTATTCAAGGGTTGTATGATGACCGGATAAAAACTATTGTGCGAGCTAGGGGAGAAACCATAACCCTTTCTGAAGCTGTGGAAATCGCAGCCACAGAGGAAAGTGCGATAGCTTCAGCGAAAGAAAAACCGGTTTCGAGGTATTCCTTCAGGAATCCAAAGGTAGAAGGAAAAAACCCCCCATTCTGTTTCAATTGCAAAAAGTCTGGGCATACAGCCAAGGATTGTCGGGCGCAAAGGCGTGTAAGAATAATTAATAAAGAGGATGAGCTGGACAAAAAGGCGATAAATGCAGTGCTTGCTAAGTTAGACTAAGATGGAGAAAGAAAACGCCGTCAGAATGATGGAAACGCGGCGGGAAACGAGAAGTAGCGCTAGGCAAGCTGGCTCAAACAGCACCCTTTAAGAAAAAGGTACCGTATGCAAGTGAAATTACGTGCTATAAGTGCAACCGAAAAGGGCATTATGCGCGGGATTGCCGAGAAAATGCATGGTCGGGAAAGGAAAAAGATAGAAAATCGGTAAACTGTTAGGTGGCGTAATGGAGCGGTCACATTGCGCCATATCACACAAAGTGTATAAGGTAGACTGCACAGATAAAAATGAATATGTGACTATGCAATGTGAAAAAGCAAGGCGTAATCCGATGAGATTCCTGGCCGACAGTGGGGCACAGATAAGCTTGGTAAAAAGAGATAGTATAAACTGGGCAGTAAAAAGTAATGATAGAGAAAAAATTAGAATTAAGGGGATAAGTAATAGTATAGTACAAACTGAAGCTTCGGTAGTCCTGGAATTGAAAGCCGCGGAGGGTTTGATATTGAAACAGAAGTTTCATATAATTGGGGCAAACATAGATTTGCCTTTCGAGGGTTTGTTAGGAAGAGATTTTCTAACGAAAAATAAGGCCGTAATAGATTACGGAAAAAGAGTTATGAATATTCGCGGGAGGCGAATTAGATTGTATACCGCGCAAGAAGGGCCGTGTATGACGCAACGTGGGACGCGTTGTGTTAAGAAAGTAGGTGTTGCAGGGATTGCGACATCGGATGAAAGACGCACGCTCACTAACGAAACTGTGAGGCGTGGCGTTAGGCAAGGTGTTGCAGGGATTGCGACATCGGATGAAAGACGCACGCTCACTAACGAAACTGTGAGGCGTGGCGTTAGGCAAGGTGTTGCAGGGATTGCGACATCGGATGAAAGTCGCTCGTTCACTAACGGACTTGTGAAGCGAAGCGGTAAGAAGGGTGTCGTAGGAATTGCGACATCAGGTGAAGTATGCCCGCTTGCTAACGGACCTGCGAGACGGGATGGGAAGAAGCGTATCGCTAGAGAATGCGATGCGTGGTATGTGTCCGCCCGCTAACGGACCTGCGGGATGGAACGGGAATTTCCCGAGGACAGTAGGCGCTGCCTCGAGAAATGTCGTAGGGATTACGACGCGAAATGGTGTTTGTCCGTCCACTAAAGGAATTGTGAGACGCGACGGAAGGATTCCGAGGGCACTGGGTGCTGACTCGAAGACGGTAGGCCCCGTGGAAAGGCGAGATTGTCCGTCCACTAACGGAATTGTGCGACGTGACGTAAAGTTTCCGAAGACAGTAGGTGCTGTTCCGGAAAAGGTGAACGCCGAGAAGAGGCGGAGTATTGTTTCGAATACGGTAGATACCGATTCGATAGCAGTCGGAACTGCGAAATTAAGGAAAAATAAGTCGAATGTGCTTGGAGTACATTCGGAAGAGCGCACTTATGCGGAGGTGGTAAAAGCCACAAAAATAAGAGCTACAGGGATAGCGATGAAAGAAGATAGGCGCGGTAGTAGACAAAGTGTGGGAGCTGGGAAAGCTCGAAATTATGAAATAGTAATTGGCCCTCGCGAGGAAAAAATAGTAAAGGTACGAATTGCACTAAGGAATGCATCGGAAGCGATCATTCCGAAGCAAGAGTTACAACCAGGAATATATGTGCCCGAAGCGCTAGTATCAGTAAGAAATGGAATGTGTATTACAAGTATGCTTAATACTACAGAAAAGAAAGTTAAAATAAAGAATCCCCTTATAACAGCTGAAGAAGTGCCCGAATTTGAAAAAGCATACGTAAGACGTATTAGAAAAGAGCGACCAGAGGTAAAGTCGCGTTTAAGTAAATTGAAAGAAAATCTCCGCGTAGAACATTTAAACAAAGAGGAAAAAGAGGCTTTATTAGGTATATGCGCAGCGTATAACGATGTATTTCATTTACCAGGAGATCACTTGGGTTATACTGAGGCTGTCAAGCATGAAATCAAACTTCTTCCCGAGGCGGAAGGAAAAATAGTTCGGTTGAGGCCCTACCGGATACCCGAGGCGCAGAAGGAAATTTTGCAAGCCGAAATAGAAAAATTATTAGAAGATGATATTGTAATACCAAGTGATAGTGCGTGGAATTCGCCTGTATTAATTATCCCAAAGAAAATGGATGCAAGTGGCAAGCAAAAGTGGCGCGTAGTAATCGATTATAGGCGATTAAATGATCTGACGGTAAATAATGTATTTCCGTTACCAAGGATCGATGAAATACTAGACGGACTAGGTAAAGCGAAGTATTTCACAACCCTCGACCTAGCTAAGGGGTATTATCAGGTGCTGATAGACGAGAAAGATCAGGAAAAGACGGCTTTTAGCACTCCCTATGGACATTACGAATTCAAAAGAATGCCAATGGGATTAAAGACGGCACCGAATACCTTCCAAAAATTGATGAATTCTGTATTGACAGGACTACAGGGTGAGAAAGTATTCATTTACTTAGATGACGTCATAATTTTTGGGCCAACGCTTGAGGAGCATAATGCTAGACTAGAGGATGTCTTTGAAAGACTTGCGAAAATATAATCTCAAACTACAAGTAGACAAGTGTGAGTTTTTGCGCAAGGAAGTTACATTTTTGGGACATGTACTTACGGAGGAAGGGTTGAAACCCGATCAGAAGAAGGTAGAAGCCGTAGAACGTTACCCCCAACCAACTAATACTACCCAATTGAAGGCATTCTTGGGCTTAAGTGGGTACTATAGGCGATTCATAAGCAATTACAGTAAAATTGCTAAGCCATTGTATGAGCTGTTAAAGAAAGGAGTCGCATATACGTGGGGAACAAAGCAGGAAGAGGCGTTTCAACAATTGAAGGAAAAATTGTTGAATCCTCCCGTACTACAGTATCCTGACTTCACAAAACGATTTATTGTAACCTCAGACGCAAGTCAAGACGCAATTGGCGCCGTGTTAAGTCAAGGCGAAATTGGCAAGGATTTGCCTGTAGCGTACGTGTCTAGAACCTTGAATAAGGCAGAGAAGAATTATAGTACGATAGAGCGGGAAATGTTGGCCATTTGTTGGGCCGTAAAGCAGTTTAGACCATATCTATTTGGTAGGAAATTTACGGTATGCACTGACCATAAACCGTTAATGTGGGTAAACAGCATTACGGATCCGTCGTCTAGACTAATGAAGTTCCGCTTAAAGCTGGAAGAGTACGATTACGAAATCGTGTACAAGAGCGGAAAGAGAAATCAAGTAGCAGATGCTCTTTCGCGAATAAGAACCGTAGAGGAGGCGGAGGAAAATGATAATGTAGAGACAGCCGAGAGCATATCAGCTAATAAGGAAGAAGAGGTAGGACTTACACAGGAAGAGAAGATGAAGATCCTAAAGCAGTATCACGAATCGCCGATAGGTTGTCATCAGGGCATAGGTAGGACCTACGCGAGAATTAAGAAATATTGTACTTGGGAAGGAATGAAAGCCGACATTGAGCAGTACATTCGTCATTGCGAAAGCTGTCAAAAGAATAAAATTACCCAAAATAAAACGAAGATGCCAATGGAGATAACGAAAACTCCGGAACACGTGTTTGAGCGTTGTGATATTGATATTGTAGGTCCAATGCCGCAAACCGAAAACGGGAATAAATATTTGCTCACATTCCAAGACGCCTTAACGAAGTTCTTAGTAGTGGAGCCTATAGAGCAACAGGATGCCAATACGGTAGCAAGAGTATTGGTCGAGCGAATAATCCTAAGATTTGGAATTCCCACCGTTTTGTTAAGTGACCTTGGAAGTAACTTCATGAGTGATACTATGAAGAGAGTATGCAAATTATTACGAATAGAGAAAATCCATACCACTAGTTATCACCCACAAAGTAATGGGGCTTTGGAACGAACGCACCGTACAATAACGGAAATGCTGCGACACTACGTAAACAGAGAACAGACAGACTGGGATAGGTGGGTCCCATACGCGGTATTTGTCTTTAATACGACGCCGCATAGTACCACGGGTTACACGCCGCATGAGTTGTTCTTTGGTAGAGTATGTAACATGCCTGGAGTGTTGCAAAAGAAACCGGAAGAAGTGATATACAATTATGATGATTACGTAATTGAGCTGCGAGAAAGATTACGGGCTATGCATCAGTGTGCGCGAGAAGCGACAGCACAAGCAAAAGAGAAAAGTAAAGAAAACTATGACAGAACGCAAAAACCGGTAGTCTTTAAGCCAGGGGATAAAGTATTATTGCATGATGAGAGTGTACGAAGGGGTCGTTCAAAGAAGTTGGACAGTCAATGGAGAGGCCCTTATACGGTAGTGGAAACTAAGGGACCAAACGTTAGTGATAGAATTAAAGAGAAATAAATTTACAAAAGTACATGCAAATAGGCTAAAAGAATTCTTCTGAATTGCAGGAAAGATGGCAACAGCGTGGATGATAGCAGTGATCGTCTTGATGATAGGTGGTACATCGGCAATGGAACAGCAGGATTTAGAAATAACAAAGTTTCGGTCATCACCAGGTCTGTACTACGATCATAAGGGAACAGTGAGTTTGTATACGGTCACTTGGAAAGTAGTGAGTTATTTTAATTTAGATGACTTAAAACATAAGTTTGAAGCTACGCATGATGCAGCGTTGAAAGCAGTAGACTATTGTCAGCAAAGACTTAAAGAAATAAACACAAGTGTTGCAGAATGTAAAACTATGAAGCGGGCGGTAGATTATTATATAAGTAGGATAGAAACCTCTCAACGCCTAATTGGGCAGCTAGCTAAACATGAGCAGAGTAGACGAAAGAGAGGAATCCTAAATTTTGTTGGAGAAATAAGTAAAGTCTTGTTTGGGACGTTAGATGAAGATGATGCATCATATTTCAAATCAAAAATAAATCTATTAGAGCAGGAACAGAAAGAATTATTGAAGTTGTCAAAAGAACAAGTCACTATTGTAAGGGCAACGTTGACTAGTTTCAATCATACTGTCGATTCAATAGAGAGAAATGAACGGGTAATTACATCCGGAATACTTAAACTAAATGAACACATACATCAATATGAAACTAGTACAGATAAGAGAATAAATAGACTCGGTATATGGGTAACGTTGAATGAACAGTTAATACAGTTGACAACAATCTTCAGTGAATTAGAGAAGGAATATGATGTAATTATTACTGCCATAGTAAATGCACAAAAAGGCATTCTTCAACCTCATTTAGTTAGTCCAGAACAAGTGGTCAAATATTTAGAGTTAATAAAAGATGAAATTAAAGACAAAAGATTGCCAATAAAACTGACTGAAGCCGGAGGGTATCAGTTACTGAAGGTGGTCGACCTAGATGTCTTTATTTCGGGAAACATTCTAAGTTATGTGCTGAATATTCCACTAGTGGACAGTGAAACTTATAATATTTATAAATTATGGCCTCTACCAGTTGAGGTAAGCCACCAGAAACGATTGTTTACATACATAGCTCCGGAAAAAGAATTTTTGTTAATGGATGACGCCAAAAGGCGATATGTTAAAATAAATGGTGATCAATTGGAGTGTAAAAAGCTGGAGGCTATTCATAGTGTGTGTAAACAAACATTTGTGCTGCTTTCAACTTATGACCATGAGGTTTGTGAAGCTAGAATGCTTCAACCTGTAACTAAAATCCCCGATGACTGCATCCAAAAGCTTATTGTATTGAATGAAAGCGTATGGACACAGATTAGAGGAAATGAATGGTTATTTGTAGCACCAAAGGGAGAAGGGCTCACAGTATTATGTAATGACAGTAAGCCCACAGATGTAGTAATTAATGGTACAGGGAAACTTAAGTTTCTGAGTAAATGCAAGGGTTACGGTGCACAAGTACTAATTCAATCCGAACATATCATTAGATCGATGGCACTGATTAATGATATAGTCCCAAACTTAAATATGGAGGTAGATTGCTGTCTAATAGACAAGAAAAAGAAAAATATAACCGAAATCCCTCTTATTTGCCAATCGAACCAGTGGTCCGTCAGTTAGATGACCTTAAAGCCGCGGGACATAAGTTAGATGAGCTAGAGGACGCAATAGCGTACCAGCAAAGGACTGTGTTCAATATGTTTTCATTAGATTCGATACCCATATGGAGTTATTTTGGAGCAGGAATAGTTATGATAATAATAGTATGTTGTATATGCAGATATTGTAAGTGTTGTAAGGATTGTTTTAAATTCTTCCGTAAAACAATGGGTGATGACTGCTGCCCCAGAATATGTGTAAAGAATAAAATTGTAAACCGATACCCTGACACTGGTATAGTTAGGTATCATCCTGCTGGAATGAACAGTGATGAAAGTGAACAAATTACTTTTGGTCCTGTAAGAAATAGGTATGTGACTGAAGGCAGAAGGTGCGGTGCTTAGTGAGCGAATACTAACACCGGAGAAGAGTGTTAAGTATGAACCAAGTGCACCAGTAATGTTTTACTATAAAGCGGATAAGCGCTAAGATGAACTGATATGGTCACAGTGATTATGTTTGTAAAAATATAAGATTGTAATGTAAGAAAGATTGTATTCTGTTACATGAAAAGAATTTGTAAAATCATAAAAATGATGTATTGTAAAAATAGGCTTCACTTTATAAGAGAGTGTAGTACTAAAGAAAAGTATTAGAAGGAAAGATATTGTAAGAAATAAGAAGTAGTAAACTGAGAGAAAAATTCTCAAATTAAGAAAATAAGGTAATGTAGAAGAAGATTCTTAAGACTAAGAAAAAATAATGTGTTGTAGAAGAAAATACTTGTTATAAAGAAAATGGTGTAATGTAATTGAAATTCTCTCTTTCAGGATATTATAAGTAAAGGAAATAGTGGTAAATAATAAAAGACAAGTTAAAAGATAAGTAATGAAATAAAATGTGAACCTATTGTAATTTGTGAAAAGAAAGTAATAAAAAGGAGACTCACACAGCCGACAGGTAGTGTGAGAATTTTGCATTCTCAGGGAGATTGCAAAATTCTCAAATATGGGGGGAAGGTGTTACGAAGTGTTAAAAGTAACGCCTAATGCCCAAGTGTTAAGATGGTGCAATAGGTAGTAAAGGGAAGCCAACAGTGAACGCGTGTGAGGCTAGGGTTGCATCAGACAGAGGGCTGCGTGGCGCGTGGGTAACGAGATACGAGTGTAAGCTTCCAGAAGGTCGCGTAGGGCAGCGGAGCGCGTCACGCGCGCAGCTATAAAAAGAGCCCGCCACAGCGGGAGGGGGACTACTTCTCCAGAGGTCTTCGAGAGTCGGCGAGTGAGCCAGCAAACAGCGCAGCGGAGATGACAACGTGTATTTAGCTACTGTAGTCGCCGTTGTTAACTGTTACTGTTAGGCTCATCAAGTTTTATGGACCTTTGGCAGAGAGAACTTCTGCTAGTTGGTTCAGTACTCCTGGGAATAGGTACCTCTCGTAATTTCTGAGTATTCTCAGTGAGAGTTGTCGGCTTCGTGAGTCACAAGTGTGTTCATCATAACCTCTTGTGTTCTTAAATTTATTTCTCCTGAACTATTCCTATCCCGAGTTCCCGAATTGTAAAAATCGATACCCACTAGTTTCAGCTTCTGAGTCTTTTCAGCTCAGCTCTCTGTTGCACAACAGGACACAACACGGTGGACGTCCTCCAACACCGACAAACGCACTCGCACACAGGGCTGCATTTACGATCTATACGCCCTAGGCTGTAACTGTGATGCGGGCCCACTATTAAATTAATAAACATTTTAATGCAAAATATTGAATAACGTTATGATAGTAAAAATGTATGAGTATAACTTACTGAATAATCGAAAGTTCG
This sequence comes from Vandiemenella viatica, assembly GCA_031002005.1. Classification (NCBI taxonomy): domain Eukaryota; kingdom Metazoa; phylum Arthropoda; class Insecta; order Orthoptera; family Morabidae; genus Vandiemenella; species Vandiemenella viatica. Next base: position 29,118 of record JARYHS010010060.1, read on the forward strand.
AAACGTACTTTCTGTATAGTTTCCGAGACTAAAGTGAACAAAGTTAGCAAGTGATGCTCGCAGGTTCAATTTTTCGACTGGTGATAGATATGGTGCTGCCTATTGTAGTTGTGCTGTTGCAACCAAACACCCTCGGCAACAGCCCGCGGAATTATAAACTCAAAAGTTTTAATAACCATACGAAACAGTAGACCTATATATTTAAATAAAACAAACGATAACAAATAATTAAGATCATCAAAGCACGCAATGGAGAAAGATTAAAAACAATATTGGTTATTAACACACGAATGACAGCTGGAAGACAGCAACTAATATATATATATATATATATATATATATATATATATATATATATATAATCGTAGGCTTCCGCGGCCAGAGTCAGTTGATTCTTGGCTGTCCGGGTGGCGCCGCGTCATGTTTCTTAAAACCGACGTTTCGACCCTCATTCTGGGGTCTTCTTCCAGGTATATGGTGAGGGCCCCTTTGTGGTGCGGGCTCCTAGGCTACAGCCTAGGTAGCCTAGGCCTACATAAGGCCCTGCTAAGACCCACTGTTGCGCAGTCGTGTTTGTGAAACTTGTAACCTGTGCTGTATGCTAAATGTATTTGAGAGGCAAAAATTAGGATCTCAGTTTTGTTATACCTACGTGATTATGATTATAGTGACGTAGCATGTGCTGTGTGTACGTAAAGAGACGCCGCCCAACGTTTCGGAAAGACACCGCCATGCCACCAAGTTTTACATACCCATCCGACAGATGAATAATTATCGGCAATGTCTTATGTCCCAGTCTAAATACTTTTCAGAGTGTTTTGGCATGCAATCTGATGATAAGAATTGTGCGACGCCTCCTCTGCTATCCTGCCAAGCAAG
>JARYHS010010061.1:0-48000 GCA_031002005.1 Vandiemenella viatica
CGGTTACCGTTCTGGCCTCGCATTCTGGAGGACGGCGGTTCGAATCCCCGTCCGGGCATCCAGATTTGTGTTTTCCATGGTTTCTCAAATCACTCCAGGCAAATGCCGGGATGCTTCCTTCAAAAAGGCCATGGCCGAATTCCTTCCCATTCCTTGCCCCCATCCTTGCCCCCCATCCTTTCCCGTCTCTAAAGACCTCGATGTTAGCAGTAAATCAGTTAAAAAAAAAATCCCATTCCTTGCCCCCCTCCCCTCAATCCTTTACCGTCTCTAAAGACCTCGCTGTTAAGAGACGTTAAGTAGTTAAAATAATCATAAAAAAAATTCTACTACTCCATCACAGATTTCATGATCAAAAAAGTATCATCCCTGGATCCCTTCCTCTTGTGATATTGAAGCTGAAGAATTTTCGTTGCATTAATGGCAATGTGTATCTTCTTGGGTTAGATTTTCATGCGCTTGGTATTTTTTGTTTCTAGCATTGTTTTCCCTTTCCTTTTTGTTAGCTTCTGCAGCTTCAAGTTTATTTTTATGTGAACATGATATCAATACATGCAAAGAACCTCTTTTTTTTGGCCATTGCTTTTGCCTTTTCTACTGTTACAAGAGGCACTGTAACAATGTCTGTTGGGCTCGCAGAAAAAGATGTTTCTTGTCGGTGAACTACCACTACGATAACTGTGTAGACCTAATACAAGGAAATATTTGATTTTATTTTTAGTATTATTAATGCAGACATTTCAATTTCAAATAATAATAAAGCTTCCATTTAGAGTTTTTAATGTCGGATACGTTAATAATCCGAAAGGAAGACATAGAGTGGTGCTTAACGGGCGAAGTGGCCACCAGCTGCTTGGCCACTTTGCCCAGATTGACGGCATTATGCAAACTTTGTTCCAACTTAAAATGCGACTAAACGATACGATTGCCAGACTAGGAATTTGTAGCCAAAATACTACTCTATCAAAACAATTTCATTCAGAAGTAACTAACCTGATTTATAAGTAATAAATATATAAACTGAGAACATAACATTCATCAGGGTGATCAAAAACCACAAACATAATGACATTGAGAGATGACACACTAATAGGACAGGGCTTCTCAGGGTAACTAAGGGCATTGATTGGAGTGAAATATGATTTTCTCCGCGTGATGGCATCAACGTTTGGCCAAAAAAAGAAAAACACCATGGTCGCTTTGTCCGCTTCTCCCCTACTCGCTAGAAAATAAGATACTTCCCTGGATGTTCACGTAATTGTTCGTGTAAATAATTAAATTGAATCAACTTTGATTTATAATGCGAACACTACTTCCATCGTTTTTATTTTTAATAAAATACAAAATTTTGAAGATTTATCCAATAACAGTAAATTCATCTTGTGGAAAGTGCTGAAGGAGCAGTTTTGGAAGTACTGGACTGGCCACGTGCATACAACTCATTGCTCCCGGCTCTTAGCTTGAAATGACGGTTTGGGTTTAATGTTGCCCCACAACCTGAACAAATTTCGTGCATATCGGCGTACTAAAGTAATTCTAATCATACTTAGCCGTTTCCTGCTATGGCGTGGATTCATCATAGGTTTACAAATACCGCCTACAAGCTTCAAACAAATTATGTGTGTAATATTAACGATGCGTAATTATCCTTGTATGCAAGCCAATGTATCAGTTGGATTAGTGTCTGATTAGTTCCCGGTTGACTTTAATAACATGTGAACTTTTTCTCTGCCATTAGACTACTCCAAAATAAAGAAAGGAATTCCCGAGATGTGCAACCGGAGCGACTTTAATTTTATTAACAGCCAAATTGATGGTCTGTTTGAGAAGGTGGACATATTATCTGTAACTGTCCTTACACAATATGGCGAACCTGTATCTCCATCATTCTTCTCTTATATCGTTTTCACTGCTCCTTCACTTTCCTCTCCTTGCCCTGGCCTCTGTCGTCTTCAGCCTCCCGGTCCATTCCGCACAGGTCGCCAAGGTGGCGTTGCGCAACACACTTCTGCCGTTAACTGGAGCACGGCGGGCGGAGGCTGGGATGTGGGCTGGCAGCGTCTTATCAGCTGAGTTTCACAACACATCGAGCCCGCGGCAGTCGTCGTAAAAGTGTTGCAGGAAGAGAGCCGTGCGTCTGATACATCTTCCCAGGGCAACAAGAGGCAACGCACCAGCCAGAACACTCGTTACGTCAGCGTGCACATACAAGATCTACATAGTATTTCCCTTGCAGAATGCCGATTAGACCGGCGTATCTCCCATATCTTTATATATAAAGATGAATGTATGTTTGTTTGTTTGTTCTTCATACAAATCCACAGTTTTTATCCGTTCTCGATGAAACTTTGCACACTTATCCTTTGAAACAAGGAGAAAAATACTGTCAACATTTGGTTGAAAAATTATCTGTATAAATAACACATTTGTCTCATAACTTCGAAATACGGCGGTAGACTGACAAGTTGGATGTGGACGACTCCGTACCGAGTTTCCCCGTAGTGGCCTGGCAGCTGAGTGGCTAAAGCGCTGGCTTACAAAAGTCGTGATCTCCGGTTCAAATCTCCCTCGGGGATAAGATTTTCAAAAATTGTTTTTCATCGTAAGAGTCAGGCCTGAGCCGTATTTTATTCGGATTGAATGTTAAACCCTAGATATTAGAAAGATAGGGGTGCAATGCGAGGCAAATCGTAGGTAGTCTTGCAATGTTGTAGGTGTACACTTTTTTACGTTATAATGATCCCTCAGGTGTTGTTCACAGTCAGTGTGTGAGTGTGAACCACAGTAATATTATTATAAATACGGAAGTAAGTCTCTGTCTTTTTGTTACGTTTTGACGACTAAATGGCTATATCGTTGTGATGTAATTTTATAAGGAAATGTGTATCAAGGGCACAGGATATTTTTTTCCAGTATAATTAACAGTTGAAGTCGCGAAATTTTGAGATCTTATCGAATAGTGACAGAAATATGTTAATCCACGCGTACGAAGTCGCGGGTACGAGGCTAGTAATATCTAAATCTGGAACCAGGATTAAAGACAAACAACGAGGAAGATGGTTGCTTGGGGAATTACGTTCGAGAAAACAAATAAAAACAAAAACTTTTATCAAGTCTTAAGCTAACGCACAGCATGTCCTGCTAGTATGGATGGTATCATTATGGAGGGGTTGTCGCCAGTCATATAGAAAGAAAACTGCGTTGAGCATTCATCGTGGTGTTGCAACTATTTGCTTCAAGGCCTGTACAAATGCATTGGCTGTTCGTTGGCGACAAGTAAGATTCAATAAAATTACTGGAAAATATGCACAACAAAATGTATCTAATAGGACTACCAATCTGATATCAGATATTTTTTAAATTAAGTTATTGAATTCAGATAACAAAATAGATTGGCTGTTTAAAGTTCCAGCTCTTGAACTTGGCTAAGTTGTAAAGTCTTCTTTTTCATCATCTTCAAAACCAGCCATTGGTAGGCAAGAGAAGGCAAAATTTACTAGCACGGTTATACAGAATGGTTGAATAATTGTAACCTGAAGATTGCTGACCAAAAATGTTCCAATTTCTCAGCAAAGTCGATGGAGGAACTACCAAAATTGGCGCAGGTTAAGTCGAATTGTTACGATGGCTCCCAAGTTACCATGGAAGTGAGGCTTAGCTCCGTTTAATGCATTGCGTTTCTGTCTCAGACATTTTAGACAGACACGTCTTCCAGTGCTGAGAAAGTACGGTCTGCCTAGGAACTGAGAGTCAAATGGTAATAGAGGGAAGGGGTCAGTAGCTGCATTTGACGGAAGCACCATCTACTTCGAACCTGTTTACTATCACCTCCGCCTTACAAGCAGTAGGCCTATACGGTAAGTATAATTGGCTGTTTATCTGCCGCCCAGTCAGATGCGACAAACAGGCTAAAATATTGCAGCAGAGTCCTTCGCTTCTTTTAATCCGACCGCCGATTTGGACGCAAGGGTCAGCCAACGAATAATTGCTGCGATGAGAAAAGATTTGTCATACGTTTCGTAGCATATGGAACTTGGCAGTTCTATCATTACCGTGGCGCCAAAATCTGATAATGAATTCTTGTAGAACTCGACGAAACAAATCGAAAATAAAGTATAAAATTTTTTGATATCTCGCTTAGTTTTCGAGATAAAGTATATTAAAAATCAGTCATAGGTATACAGTTCCTTCTGCTTTTGGTGATTTTTCTTCTGGTCCAGTCCGTATTTCAACCTAGCAACAATCACTAGGAAGAAAATAAAACACCTATAGTACATTTCCACCATGTAGACATAGTGGTTTTGGTGGATTTTTCTGGTCCAGGCCGGATCTCACCCTAACCTCCTCACTTTTGAGTTACAATATCTCGAGAACTAAGCGAGATATCAAAAAAATATATTCTTTATTTTCCATTTGTCTCGTCGAGTTACATACGAATTCATCATGAAATTTGGATTTTTTCTTCTGGTCCAGGCCGTATTTCAACCTAATTACGTCAATTTTGAGATACGATATCTCGAGAACTAAGCGAGATATCAAAAAACTTTATTCTTTACGTTCAATTTGTTTCGTCGAGTTCTATAAGAATCAATCTTCAGATTGTGGCGCCACGGTAATGATAGAATCCCCTGGAACTTCACTATAGCTCAGTTAAACTGTGTGATGTGGGAGTTCGAAAACTCCCTGTATCTCCCAATTTTTTTTTTAGTCGCTTTCAATATAGATACAGGAAATCCATTCGACCTTGGATAACTTTATCCTAATTAGGCAGCAACACAGGGTGTTGTTAAATGTAGATAAGGCATGCTACGATACTACCTGGTGGTATAACGCTCATCTTTTTAATGCACAGTTTTTATTTATTCACATTTTTGAGATAAGATTCAAAATTAAATGAAGTTACTTAGTCTAGCCAAATACTCCAAGAATCTTAACAAAGCAGGCTTACTCACATTACCAAAAATAATAATAAAAAGATAATGATTGTTATTCGTTTCCCTTAGAAACTTTTACGGAAGAAAATCCTACTACCATCATACATTATGCCAGTCATTTTTGACGGACGTTTAAACTGGTAGTGTTATGTTTTTGCTTCTTTTGGTTTTAGTTTGTCTTATTATGGTTTTAAGTCTTATTGGCCACGTTACATCCAGATAGAAATTTTGTTGTTTTAGTGTGTTTTACATCTGCTTGGCCTTTTTACATCAACCCAATATTGTGTTGGTTTAGAGAATTTTGCTTTTAGAAGCGTCTTCATAGTCATCAGTTTTTTATCTTCTCTACTTTCTATAAGGCTGACTCCGTTAAAATCTGTGATGCAGACAGCAGTTTAGTCTTTCTACCTACGTTGCTACATCAGTTCTTTGTAGGAGGGGTAACGTCGCAGAAGTTGACACATTCTAAGGTCACAAAAAGAACCAAGGATTTTGAGATTTTTTCTCGAATATGCGTTGCCAGTTACATAAAAATGTCGAGAAAAATAATAATTTGAAGCTTGTGGGGCACCGACATGACACAAGGGTGGGGGAGGGGGGGGGAGCATTTGGAAGGACGTGAGTCGAATCCCCATCCCGCCATGCAGATTTGGGTTTTCCATGGTATCCTCAAATCAATCAAGGCGAATGCCAAGATTGCTCAGGAACTCATACTTCATCATAAGCCATCCAGCTTATCTTCAGCATTCGTCTGTAACACCAGATCTGAAATGCCTCCAGTAGTTCCCTTTCCGCCATCTTTATGGTCCATGATTCACTTCAAAAACGGGCTATGTTCCAGACATACACTGATCAGCCAAAACATTGCTCCACCTTTCGAACGCAATACAGCAGCGATTCGGCGTAGTATGGGTTTTACAAGTCCTTGGTAGGCGTACAGAGGTATCTGACACCAGATTTCTGCGCACAAGTCACGAAGTTCCCTTAAATCATGGACCAGTAGTTTGTGGGCGTGGCACCGGGGAACGAGCATCTCTGAAACAGAGAGGTTGGTCGGCTGATCACGTGCTACTGTAGTGAGCATCTATGGAAAGTGTTTGAAGGTCGGTGAAACCACGAATAGGCAACAATGTGGTGGACACCCACGCTACATCACAGAACGTGGAGGTCGGAGGCTTGCCCTCTCTGTGAAGCAAGTTAGGGAATGAACTGCGGCAGAATCGCGATTCTTGTGCTCTGAAACACTATTGGAAACACCAGAATTGTAATCTTCCGTCAGATCCCCTATCCTGCTTTTGCAGAGTGGGTCACGTTCTATGATGTGGTGTGGGTGTCAATTACATTGTCGCCTACTCGTCGTTTGACCGTCCTTCACTTTCCATAATGCTCACTACAATAGCAAGCAAACAGCCGACCAGCCTCTCCGTTTCCGAGATGCTCGCTCCCAGGCGCCTCACCCACAAACCGCTGGCCAGTAATTTAAGGTAATTTCATGACCTGTGCGTAGAAATTTGGAGTCGGATACCTCACAAGTCTACCAAGGACTTGTAAAATCCATGCTACGCCGAATCGCTGCTGTATTGCGTTCGAAAGGTGGACAAATATATTAGTAAGTAGATGATCATAATTTTTAGCTTGATCAGTGTATATCTTTAGTTCTTATGTGTTGGCAGGCTGATGTTAGAAGTGAAAAGTTTCTTTCGTCTATTAAAAGCATGTTTAGCTTGGTTGATTCTAGATATTCTTTTCAGCTTCTCCCATCTTACAATTCCCAGGTATTTGAATTCTTAAGCTTGTTGACTTAATTGTTAGTCTAATTTTGTTTGTTTTTGAACGTGCCTGCCGAAAATTAATACTTTTTTTGTTGTTTATTTTAGATTATAATTTTCAGTAAGTACCTCTTCTATTTTAACAAGTGTTTCACCCAAATTACTTTCATTTTCTGAAACTACTGCAATGTAATCTTCAAATCTTAGTATATGTATGTTTTGGCCGCGAATGGAAATTCGTGCTTTTACTTGATCCTTTATAGCTTCCACTGAATCTTGCACGTACACACTTAATAAAACAGGGGAATGAATATAACCTCGCCTTACTCCCTTCTCAACTTTCGATTCCGCTTTGCATTTTCCAAACCGGATTACCGCAGTTTCATTCTCATATTCTTCGATCTGTGTACTTTAGTCCCATTTTTTTTTAATAACTGAGAAAATCTTGTATCTTCAGAAGGTTTATAACAATTGTAACATGAAGGCTACATATAAACTTCTCGGTAAGTACTCTAAGAACCAAGATTGCTTATCTTGTGCCTCTTCCTTTTCTGAAACCAAACTGGTCATCAGTGAGTTCAAGATCAATCCTATGTGCAATCCGACATTGAGCTATTCATGTAAATATTTTATGTGCCTAAGAAACCAAACGTTCTAATTTGAAGTCTTTACATTTATTTGCAAATTCTTTCTTTTGTACAGGAACCCAATACTGTTCTTAAAATCTTTGTATATTTTATATTTTTCGTCTGTCACAAATCAATGAGTCTTTTGTTTTATCCCTGATGCCTTTATAAGTTCAGCTGGAATTTCATCTATCCCTGGAACTTTCCTCTCTTTCGGCAGTTATAATGTTTTATCAAATTTGTCTCTGAAAATAGGGTTCCTAAATCATTTTCATCCACATCTATTTCCTTTCCAGTGTTGAGGGGTTAGGTTTTTCGTCGTCATATAAAACTGAATAGTATTCTCTCAATTCTTGGTCATATACAGTTTCTCCCTTTGGATTCCATATTCCATCACTTTTTTTTATCTAGCTTCACTAAAAACATTTTGACAGTTTTATACGCACTCTCATTATTTCCTTCCCTAATAAGCTGTTCTACTTCCTTGCGTTTGTTCTGGAGATGATTTTCTTTAGCTTTCTTGGCTTCCCTGTTAATTGAAAGAGGATAACCGAAGTACGGAAGTCTCAAATAAAGTTTTGGAATTCTTACACTTTATCCTATTATCCATCATTTTAATCATATCATTAATAATCCAGTACTTCCTGGTGTTGGTGTTGCTGCTCCTAGCAATTCACCTGCTGTATCCTCAAGTATAGTTTTCATTTCTTTCCATGTATGGAATACATTTTTTTTTTCTCCTGGTAGAAAAGTGTTTTCATCTGTCTTTCTTTTGAATTGTGTAATAATCTTGTTGTTTGTTTTTAAGTCTGTTAGATTCCATCGTTTGGCTCATTTCTTCGCAAGTTTCATCATGACTGGATTATGGTCGTTCTAAATGTCGGCTCCTGAGTAACTTCTGCTGTCATGTACTTGATTCCTGGATCTGCGCATGACTTAAATACAGTCAATCTGACGTCTCCTCAGGTCTCCTGGCGTTTCTATGCATATCTCCTGGCGTTTCTATGCATATCTCCTCCTCTTGTGATGTTGAAACCTAATGTTAGTTAATATCATTTTTGTTTCTTGCAGAGAAAAATATGAGGTGTTAACTTCTTTCATTCCTTTAGCCAAGCCCAAGTTCCGGGTAATGTCATCTTCTTAGCCTTCTAAGCCAGCATTCCAATCTCCCATTACGAGATTCTCGTCTCCTTTGAGCCATATAATCATTTCTTTGATGTTTCATAGACCTTTTCAACTTAATCACTATAGCCTGGAAAATGGTAGCGACTGTTGGTTTAGTTTCCAATGTCACTGGAACCTTCGTTGACGTATTCTGGATAGTGTCCACCATGCAGGAATTCGTCTCGCCACAGGTGCATACCGCACCAGTCCGATACCCAGCATTTGTGCTGAGTCTGGCGAGCCGCCGCTTTCCATCCGCCGGCGTCTCCTCATGGTGCGACACTATATACACATTGCAACAACTCCCGGCAGTCCCGTGTACGACGTAGTTATTCATCCTAACTTTGAACGGCTATATTCCAACCGTCAAAGAGCAACTAAACCGTTCAGCTACCGTACAAAGGCTATATTGGAGGAATATGGGTTTCAGATGCCCTCTTTTTATCACCAGGGTTGGAGTAAATCTCCTCCCTGGCTTTTGAAGAGGCCCAGAACAGTTTTAGAATTGTCGCGGTACAACAAGCTGTGTACCGCTGACAGCGTTTTTACCCGAACTTTTAGCGATGTTTTAAATCAGTTCCGCGACTTTACCCCGGTATACACGGATGGGTCTAAGCAGGCTAACGGAGTTGGCTGCTCCGTAGTGTTCCCTCGAGCGACTTATAACTACAAACTGAATAGCTGTTGCAGTGTATTCACTGCTGAATGTTACGCCTTGTTAAAGTCGCTCCAGCATATGAAAGTATGTCGTGGCATGAATTACATCATATGCTGTGATTCCCTCAGCTGCATCCAGGCAATGGGGAGCATGTACCCAGCAGATCGTCTTGTCCAGGATATACAGGACACCCTCCGATCCCTTCAATCTTCTGGAAAGGAGGTCGTTTTCTGCTGGGTACCTGGTCATGTGGGAATCAGGGGGAACGAGGCAGCTGATGAAGCTGCCAAGTTAGCCTGCAACAAGGTCAGAGTTGACTTTGATCCGGTCCCAAAGTCTGACCTTGCCTCGGTGGGGAAAAGATTTGTTTTCGACATCTGGCAGAGGCAGTGGCTGGAGGTTGAGCATAATAAGCTCCGGCTGGTCAAACCGACCGTTCAGCCGTGGAGCAGCTCCTTCCAGCGGGCGAGGAGGGATGAGGTTCTCCTTACTCGCCTCCGTATAGGGCACTGTCCTCTGACACACAGTTTTCTTTTCCGCCGGGAGGACCCTCCGGAATGTGATACCTGTGGCGTACCTATGACGGTGCGCCACATTTTAGTTGATTGTGTTGCGTTTTTAGACTTGAGGGCAGACGTTGGCCTTGCCAACGATCTGGCCCTTATTTTAAACAATGAGATCACCAGTGTGGCGAGTGTTTTAAAATTTTGTGTATTGGCCAGTCTAGTGCCTAAAATTTTAGGCAGATCGGCCTAGTTTTTAGATGGACGGGTGGTCCCTATACAGCCACCCTTCCATGTGCATTGTTTTTAATTTTTATATTTTTAAATTCCTTTTCGCTGGCCACTATACAGCCGGCGAGAGATGTAGAGTTTTTAATTATTTTGTGACCCTGTATGGCCCCTTTACAGCCATTCAGGTGGTGTACGGGTCCTGTGTTCTGGTTGGCCCCCTTTCTAAGCCACGTTTTATATTTGTGAATTATTTTACTTGCTGTCTGTATGGTCGACCCCTTTACAGTCGACCATGCAGACAGTATTTTAGTACCTCTTTAAGCCACAGTTTAGGCTGGTAATTGTTAGGGCGCTAATGACCCCGCTGTCGACGCGCCCTAAAGCAACAACAACAACAACAACTGACTATTATCCTGTCCCAAAGTCTCTTTGACATTTGACATTGGCAGTGGCTGGAGGTAGACCATAATAAACTCCGGTTGGTCAAATCGACCGTTCAGCCGTGGAGCAGCTCCTTCCAGCGGGCGAGGAGGGATGAGGTTCTCCTTACTCGTCTCCGTATAGGGCACTGTCCTCTCACGCACAGCTTTCTTCTCCGCCCGGAGGACCCACCGGTATGTTATGCTTGTGGTGTACCTTTGACGGTGCGCCACATTTTAATTGATTGTGTATTTTTTTAGATTTAAGGGCAGACGTTGACCTGGCGAACGATCTGTACCTTATTTTAGATAATGAGACCAGCAATGTGGTCAGTGTTATATAGTTAAATGTATTGGCCGTTCTGGTACCTAAAATTTTAGGCAGATCGGCCTAGTTTTAAGATGGATGGGTGGCCTCTTTACTGCCTTCCATCCATGTGCATTGTTTTATTTTTTTGTGTTGTTATAATTCCTGTCTCCCTGGCCATTATACAGCCAGCGAGACATGTAGTGTTTTTAATTCTTTTGTGAACTTGTTTGGCCCCTTTACAGCCATCCAAGTGTTGTACGTCTTAGGTCCTGGTGGCCCCATTAAAGCCTCGTCTTAGTTTTGTGGGTTATTTTATTTTTCTGCTGTATGGTCGACCATGCAGACAGTATTTTAGTATATTTGAAAGCCACTGTATTAGGTGGTAATTGTTAAGGCGCTAATGACCTCGTCGTAGACGCGCCCTAAAGCCGCAGCAGCAGCAACAACAACAACAACATAAATTCATACTTCGCTGATGATAGAGGTGTTAGGAGTCACTCCTGCAGTCTTAGTAAAATTAGGGCGCATATACCCTTCATGAGTATGGCCACAAAAAATTCCAGAAATTTTATGAACTTAATTCGTATCAGCATTATATTCATTTGCCGGTACAAAGTATTCCATATTTTCACTAATTTTCAATAACTAAACTTTCAGAGAAGTATATAACTCCATTTTATTTACACGCAAAATCTTTCACTGATTTGGAATTAATTTTTGTTACTGGTATACCAAGCCGAGCGAGCACGGTAATTTAACACAATATATTTTGTCAGTCAAAATATGTCTACATCTTCTAGTGTATTATTATTCAGTTCTGAAATTGCTCTGGTGCATAATGTTGTTAACTGTACGATTCAGATGCTAATTTCTGTTTCTAGCCTATTTTAATTGTTATAAATATTCAATGTACTCCATAAGATAACATGCCAATAGTAGACTAACTCCAACTATCATATTTTTTGGGCAATGATATTTTAAAATGTTTATTTTCTTTGGTCGTTTGCACCAACCTTACCTCCGCTTGCACTAAGTCCGACTTGAGCTACATTAAAATGATAACGCAGCTACCTGGCTGAGCACCTTGACGACTGGAGGCGATATGGTAGCTGAAGAGATGCTGGCCGATCGCTCCGGGCACAGGACAGGGAGTGGTCGTCCTTCGACGAGTGGCTTGTGGCGTGTCCGTTAATGGAGGCCAGGAAGAGGCGGCCTACACATCAACACTGCTATCAAACTGCGACGTCCTTCTACTTCATCCTACTCTGTGTAAGGATTAAGTCGAATTTGTATGGAATAATTTCTTTATTGATTAGTTTTATGTTTGTGACCAATGTATAGATGTAGGTTATTACCTATTTAAGCGCCGCAGTAATGGACATACAAATATACGGTACGACTAGGTTCGTATCCTACCGCAAATGTGGTTCCTGTCCTGATCGCGGTTTTTTGGCAGGTTTTTTTTTGGCAGGTTTTTTTGGCAGGTTTTTTTGGCAGGTTTTTTTGGCAGGTTTTTTTGGCAGGTTTTTTTGGCGGTTTTTTTGGGCGGGGTTTTTTGGGCGGGGTTTTTGGGCGGGTTTTTTTGGGCGGGTTTTTTTGGGCGGGTTTTTTTGGGCGGGTTTTTTGGGCGGGTTTTTTTGGGCGGGTTTTTTTGGCGGGTTTTTTTGGCGGGTTTTTTTGGCGGGTTTTTTTGGCGGGTTTTTTTGGCGGGTTTTTTGGGCGGGTTTTTTGGGCGGGTTTTTTGGGCGGGTTTTTTCCGTATAAGAAACTACCTATTTCACCAAACTAGTAACGGGAAATCTTGGCCCACAACAACAACAACAAGAAATCTATGCAGTTTCTATCATCCATAGGCTGCATGAGATACATGTGCAAGTTACAACGGTATCAACAGAAAGCAAGCTTTGTGGAACGTTCTAGAAATATGATGATTCGTCAAAGTGTGTCTATTGGACAAATCCAACAGTAGGTTTTGTTTGTTTTTGACTAGTTAATTCTTTAGTATCTAAATCACCCACTTCCACCAAAACTGTATCATCTCTCATGTTGCTTCAGTTCTACTACTCGTAGCTTTACTACTTTATTTACCCACCATTCCTCAATGAATTATTTACTGTGGAACTTTGATCCCCATAAATCTTAATTAAATCCTTAGTCGGTAAATGCTGCAATTGTAGCTTGGGTACGTGAGAATGCATTGCAGTGAGTACTGTAGGTCAGATTTTCTAGTTTTTCGCTACCACAGACTAGACGAAGACGTGTTGCAAACACAATTTTTAGGGTTCAATTGAACCAAAGCTGAATATTATATTTGAAATTTAGTAAAATAATGTTCTGATTGGGAGGAGGATTACATAAAAATAAATATGGCATTAGCTTGTGGTATATCTGTGTTTAGAGCTCTCTGGGTAAAGGGCTAAGTTATATTTTTTTTCCTTCCAATATCTTCACTCGTAAATAGACATGAGTGGTAGACAAAGTTGTCAGTTTTAGATAGTTTGATACAGGATCTATCTTTAAAAAAAATGCTGTTGCCTAGGAACTTGAATTTTGTCTCTAATATATTTAAAGTAAAAATAATACATGGTAAAATAAACTCTGGATAAAATCTTTTACTTATCTTGCCAACAACTTAATAAAAAGTGTGAGATATTAGTGTTTTTGGTACTAATCGTTCAAATAATTTAAATTCAGAATGCTTTTCATTGTAAAGTAACTAATAGATAGTATTAGCTTCGGACGCGGTAACCTGGAGCGGCGTTGAAGTGCTGTGGCGCTGGGTCCGATACCTAACTTTAAAATGTGCCGGCCATTGATTTTTGCGTCAAGTGACTGCTGTCTGATATACCACATGCGAGATTTGCAAGACATTAGAGAACGGTACCCCAAATGTGCGAGGATAAACTCGTACTTGGCAGATTTTGTTGTTAAGCCAATACGTTTAAACGCTTAGAGAATATTATTACACTATATGGCGAACGTTGGCAAGGAAACATTACAACCGTTGCTAATTACAAAAGGGCATTTCATTCGGCCTGCAGAACTAACAACAAACGAATCTTCGTACACTCTATGAAATATGGGAAAATTTCTTACCTCGCAACCGTTAACTGACAGAAGCTGCAATCTGCTTTCTCGTAAGGGTTGGCACCGTGTGTGTGTGTGTGTGTGTGTGTGTGTGTGTGTGTGTGTGTGTGTGTGTGTGTGTGTGTCTCAATGTTTGGATGTTTTAAATAAATTTAGGGAATAAATATTGATTACTGTTATTATTGGCAGTATTAGTGGTGTATTCAAACTTAATTCTAGAATTTAAGTAGTGGATGGTTTTTGGGATGAGATTTGTCGAAGACAAGGTGAGAGGAAATTAAAATGACACTAGCTTCATTCTAGGGATGTAACGGATATCAGCATCCGCATCCGCAAATGCGAAACTTTCGCATGAATTCCTACATCCGCTTTCGCATCCGCATCCGCAATTTTTAATGCGGATGTATTGCGGATGTTTTGTTTACATTGCAATATATATTATTCTTTTCTGCCCATCGTAGCTTAGCTAACAAAAAAGTGGTTGTTCTCTGACGATCTTGCGATAAAAGTAACAATGAACTAAACGGTGTTATTACCTAAGCCACGAATTTACTAGTTTAAACTTGCAAGTAAAGTAAGGCCGGGCTACAATAGACAGCACCGAACCCGCACTGTCACCTACCGACACTTTTCTTATTGTTGTCGCTCACTCGATTGAAGTGAGTTCAAATGACACCGCATCGTGTGTCGGCCGTCTTTAGTTGGATCTAATTTTTGACGTTGCGGACCGGTGTCGGGCTGGTCGATATGAAGAATCGTATACAAAGAGTTCAGAAATTTCTGGTCCTTTACGACTAAATGTTGTTTTAGCGTTACTGATTGCTTTAGAAAAGCGTCCATTTTTTCAGCCTTACTTTAGGTTCATCAGATGTTTGTAAAATGTAGATATAGTCCTTGCATGTTCACATTAACAAACGAAATTGCCAGACGTGAAGGTCGATTTTAAGGCCTGTAAAAATTGCATCCGAGACCCGGATTTTGAACCGGGAACCTTCCATATCCGACTCACACTCCGCAAGCATCTGAATTTAGAAGTACTGAAAAATATGTATTTAATCATATAAAAGAACATTTGTGTTTTGGGATAACAAAAATAAATGCTACAGAAAAAAAGTATGTTGATTTTATTATGGTTGAATATTCATTTGTAATTACATCCAGATTTGATGTACGATTGGGCTACTGAAACTCCTTTGTTCAAATCCTTGTCTCAGCTGCAATTTTCATGGGTCTTCTCTGGCAAAGCGTTGATTTTGTTAATGCTTAAGACGCTGGGACGCTCCGTGGTTCGAAATTCACATTAATCTACAGGTCTCCTTTTAAAAATAGGTGACGACGATAGAGGTACACTGCGCGGCTGATAAGAAATTCTGTGACTGAAATTTTTAGATCACCCGAAAATTATTATTTATTTACGGAATATTTTCAGTTTGTATTTAAATTAAAATGTATAATAATTTGTTGAAAAAATATTGATTGAATCGAAAGGAACCTGTAACTGCTTTCACTGACCATCAAGAGTTCTTTTAATCAAAAATTGGAACTCGTAGGTCCAACAAGTTGTACTGTGAATGCGCCTCTGGAGCGGTGGGAAGATGGGTCGCGAGCACGGAGCTGTGCGTGGTGAGTAGGCGCTAACGGCCTGGCCTCACATTCGGGAGGACGGCGGTTCGAATCCCCGTCCGGGCATCCAGATTTGAGTTTTCCATGGTTTCCCCAAATCACTCCATGCGAATGCTTCCATTAAAAGACCATGGCCGAATTCCTTCCCGTTCCAAACCCCGATCTTTTCACGCCTCTAATGACCTCGATGTCGACGAGGCGTATAGTTATAACACAAAAAAAGCGAGCATGGAGATGAGCGGTGGCGTGGCCTTGTGCTTGACGCTTGAATTAGTGCAGCCAGCCACGAACTCCGCAAAGTTCATATGATAAAGACTAGTTTTTAGACGCGTACGTAATTATTTAAATAATTTAATTCATTGGTGAAATCATCCCACATTTTTTGTTGTTGAAAGATCAGGCAAAAATAAATCAATATGGCAGTACTATATGGAAATAGAATTTCATTATGAAAAAAAAATTGATTTTTAATTTATTTTTGATAAAATATTAAAATTTAAATAATTATAAATTTATTTTTCCACATCCGCATCCGCTTCCGCAAAACATCCGCATCCGCGGATGTCAAACTCTGAACATCCGCATCCGCTAACGCATCCGCAAAGATGACATCCGCAACAACCCTACAGTTCATTCTCAGTGAAGGCAATGAAGGACAAAGGAATGTACTTTATACGGTAACCCTCCTCCTAATCGTCTGAAGTGTGTGGTAAACCGGAAAAGAATTAAATTAGAACTAAAAATTCGTCAGTGTCAAGTTTACGATGGTTTTCAAATTGAAGGTAGTCCCCTGACAACTATTTATTACAAAATTGTTTTGCCCCCATCCGCATTTAGCTCTTATGGTCTTGTACGTCAGCAGTGACTGTAACATGATATTTACATTGGAGACAAAAAAAAAAAAACCTAATACGTATGTGCTACTACTGATTAATTTGGTATCAATTAAGACTTGTTCGTCAGAAACATCATTAGTTGTATATTGATAAATAAAAACACCTTCTACAAACAACTGTTATGGTGAATGCAATATTGTATTTTCCAGGGACATTTTGCTCTTGTGGTGTGGATCATCACCAGGGGTTGTGCACTACGCAACAACTTGTATTAAGAAATCAGCAATGCTAACGGTCACTTGAAATGGTGATGGGCAATTGGCGCCAGTATCGGCAGCAGTGACGGGGTCGGCGGCGCACAGTGGTTCGAGATTGGAAAATAGTGGACATTCGAACTAAAGTCATAATATCGATCAAACAAAATTGATTTAGATAGCATTTGTTGTGCTGATCAAAACTTGTTATCTTCAATTTTTAATAAAAATGAGTCCTTCACCCTTAAAAAAAATAAATAAATAAAAATTATAAGAAACTGTATGGGTGAAAATCTATTTTATTTTATTGTCATGGCCATATATCAAAGTGTCAAAGTCAAACCTTGTGCAATTATAAGTAACTATCTTTCTTAATATTACAACATAAAACTTTCTTGCATATCCTTGCCGCTTTGACTACAGGGCGTAAATGAATTTCTGCGATTATAATATATTGGACATTCGAACTAAAGTCAAAATATCGATCCACAAAAAATTGATTTAGATAGCATTTGTTGTGCTGATCAAAACTTGTTATCTTCAATTTTTGATAAAAATGAGTCCTTCACCCTTATAAATAAAAAAAAAAAATATATAAGAAACTGTATGGGTGAAAATGTATTTTATTTTATTGTCATGGCCATATATCAAAGTGTCAAAGGCAAACCTTGTGCAATTGTAAGTACCTATCTTTCTTAATATTACAACATAAAACTTTCTTACATATCCTTGCCGCTTTGACTACAGGGCGTAAATGAGGTTATATATGTTAAATTTCTTGTAGAGATTTATTTACGCCCTGTAGTCAAAGCGGCAAGGATATGTAAGAAAGTTTTATGTTGTAATATTAAGAAAGATAGGTACTTAAAATTGCACAAGGTTTGACTTTGACACTTTGATATATGACCATGACAATAAAATAAAAAATAGATTTTCACCCATACAGTTTATTATAATTTTTTTTTTTTTTTTTTTTTTTTTTTTTTTAAGGGTGAAGGACTCATTTTTATCAAAAATTGAAGATAACAAGTTTTGATCAGCACAACAAATGCTATCTAAATCAATTTTTTGTGGATCGATATTTTGACTTTAGTTCGAATGTCCAATATATTATAATCGCAGAAATTCATTTACGCCCTGTAGTCAAAGCGGCAAGGATATGCAAGAAAGTTTTATGTTGTAATATTAAGAAAGATAGGTACTTACAATTGCACAAGGTTTGACTTTGACACTTTGATATATAGCCATGACAATAAAATAAAATAGATTTTCACCCATACAGTTTCTTATAATTATTTTTTTTTTTTTTTTTTTTTTTTTAAGGGTGAAGGATTTTTATCAAAAATTGAAGATAACAAGTTTTGATCAGCACAACAAATGCTATCTAAATCAATTTTCTTTGGATCGATATTATGACTTTCGTTCGAATGTCCACTATTTTCCAATTTCGAACCACTGTGCGGCGGCGGCGGTGACGGGGGCGGCGGTGACGGGGGCGGCGGTGACGGGGGCGGCGGTGACGGGGGCGGCGGTGACGGGGGCGGTAGCAAAGGTGACGGTGGAGTTTGCGGAGGCAGTGCCGACGGCGGAGGTAGAGGAGGTAGCGGTGACGGTATCAAGAATACGGTTATGCAGTGTTAGGCATGGTAATGACTGGGACGGCAGCAGTGACGGGTGATGACGTAAGTCGACCGAGCGCGGAGGATGAGCGGTAACGCTCTGGCCTTGCATTCGGGAGGACACGGGGCATACAGAGTTGAGTTATCCATAGTTTCTGAAAAACACTCCATGCAAATGCAGGAAATCTTCCTTCAATAGGCCGTGGCCTAATTCCTTTTGATTCCTTGTCCTTTCCCGACTCTAATGAACATAACCTCGTCGAGGCGTAAAGCCACAAACGAACAAAAAAGGGAACGAAGAACATGGCAGTCCTTCGGGACTGCCGACAGTAGTGAAAACTTTAAACTGTGAACATCATTGGTGCAACATGTGGTACTTATAGCTGTAACATAACTGTTACATTAGCATGTCGGTGACACGAACCCGTAAGATTTTACCCATCCAAAAATCGCCCAACGCACCTAAAGAAGTTTTCACTTCAAAACTAAATCTAAGTTAGTCCACAACCCGAATTTACAGTCAGAAAGCTAGTTTGTTTTAATTCGTTCATTTTGTTGGCATTCTTACAGCTAACCAGTCGGTGTTTGTGTTTTTATTACCCGATGACAGCCACAGTTTTAGTATTTTACTTTGCTGCCTGTTTTTGCCGACCTCTTTACAGTCGGCCATGCAGACGGTACTAGAGTTTAGTTTATGCGACGTTGTCATCCCAGGGTTTAGTCAGGGTGCTAATAACCCAGTCGTTGACTCTCCCTGAAGCAGCAACACCACTACAACCCGAAGATTTTCCCGAAGGAGATGTGCCAAGCTACTGTGTCAGACACAGGAAGGCCAATTAATTTCCTGAGGGGTGTACAGGTTAACTTGGAATCAGAACCCCAGAACGACCCGGCGTAGATCATATAATCGAATACAACTCCTAAAATTTCCTGCTAACCCACAGGATTTGAACCCGCGACCGGAGAGAGAAACTTTTGGAAGTAAGCACCTTAACCACTAAGCTACCGTATCGTCTTGTTTTGAAGTATACGTGTGCTAAGTACTAACAAAATCGGATATAAACTGTGGGTTGTATAAAGATAGTTTGAAAAATTACTTTCATTGCTGACCAAGCGCGCCACGTTCTTGGCTACAGATATACTACTGTTACAGCGTGTTGGTGATGCGAACTCGTAATATTTTACCCATCCGTAAAGCGCCCAGCGGGCATATCATAAGCACAGCACGTCATTGCATGTCTGTATGCGAATTCGCTAATTCACCCCCATTCAACAGTCCACCGTAGAAGTTTTCATTAAGGAAACGTAAGTCGACACTGTTGAGATTGTGCAGTGCGGAATTTAAAAGGCACCGCTGTTCTGCGATGAGGAGGAGGCGAGAACGTGAGCGGGTGGGTAGGCTGGCGACCTTGCGGCTAGCCGGCCGGGCGTGTTCGCGCAGCCAGCTCTGCCTGCCCGGCCACGCCGTGAAAGTGCGCGGATCGAGGTCAGGAAGAGAAGAGACCCCCGACCACGCCCTGTGCCGTAACCCGCCCGCCGAACTGGCTTTGTGCAACGGCGGGACATGGCGCGTCCGCGCTTGCGAAACTACTTGCTGCTCGATCGGGCCCTCGCGGCCATCCGATTAGCTCTCTCTCTGTCCTCCGACCACACCAAAACACTGCACTGGTCACCTCGGTTAAGATCGAGTGCTATTCCAGAGTTTATTCACCTACATGACTCATTACGATCGGGAAAGCAGCATGACCATGTTAATTTCTTAATAAACAAGTAATCCACTTTTCCAGATGAATACATTATCTCTTCAACAACTACATAGAATCGAACAATATCCTAACGGTACTGAGAAATCGTAAAGAGTTTTAAACCAATATCATTGCTGTGCTGCGTTGATAAATTATTTGACAAAATAATACTCAATCGATTAAATCCTAGCATCCACAAATCTGATTCAACACTGACGCTGATGGATACGAAAAATACCTGGCGACTGGCGTAGTTTGTTGACCTGTCATTTCCATGAGGCACGGCGCTGATGCGGAACCATCAAGGATTTCGGATTACCCAAATTACATCTGCCCTCCTCGGTAACAGGGGTTTCATAGCAATGCCAATTTAATCGCTGTTCGATATTTATTTGTACATATCTTCTGTACTTTTCAGAAAGCGTTTCCATTGACATCTCAATACTTTAGATACAAATAAGTAAATAAATAACTGACATGTTCTCTTAATGTTTCAAAGTACTCGAACACTTCAGGGTCCTAGTTTCGGCACCGGACTAATCTCCATCTGTTCCTTCGTCATTTTGAGATGAATGCTGCTGTATACAATGATATTGTTACAGTGATTGTGACAGTTTTATGTTGAGAAAAGAGTATCCTACGTTTTACTCATATTATGAGTCTTTTACTGGGCCCTAGCCTACTCTTGTGGAACACAGTTTTAAGTTGAATACTAGATTTTTCTGTGGGCCTGGCAAAGTCAGCAGGCTGCCTGATCTCAGTGATCTAAAATCCAGAGCTTTAAAGGAGCACAGTGCATTAAAATGTCTGTGTGGGTCATAGGATTCAGACCACAGCTGTCTGCTGTGATTATATAGATCCTTTGTATGGTCGCTTTTGTCGTATGGTTGCGTTGTATACGGTTCGGTATGGGACAGTTACTTAGAGCTGCTTAATCCTTCAGCTTCCGAAAAATACAGTTTTAGTAGAATATAACCGAGTAACCCGCTATTTATCACTAGATTTGTAGAAAACACAACCCTTAATTGAGGCTCAGAATTGTTTTTAGACCTGTTATGGCACAACAAGCTGTTTACTGCTGACAATGTTCTTACTAACGTTTTTAACGATACATTAAATCAGCACCATGTTTTTAACCCGGTATACACAGATGGCTCTAAGCAGATTAACGGGGTTTGTTGCGTGGTGGGTGAACGGTTAACGTTCTGTCCTCGCATTCGGGAGAACGTGGGTTCGAATCCCCGTCCGGGCTTCCTGAGTTGGGTTTTCCATGGTTTCCCCAAATCACTCCAGGCGAATGCCGGGATGCTTCCTTTAAAACGGTCATGGCCGAATTCCTTCCTGTTCCTTGTCTCCAGTCCCATCCCGCCTCTAATGACCTTAGCCGTCGACGAGGCGTAAAGCAGTAAAGGGGGGAGGGGTTGTTGTTCGGCAATTCTCCCTCGAGCAACTTGATAAATATAAGCTGAATAGCAGATGAAGCGAATACCCCGTGGAGTGTTACGCTTTACTTATTTTTTTCTGCTATGGCTTTACACCTCGTGAGCGTCGAGGTCGTTAGTGGCGGGAAAGGACGGTGGTAAGAAACAGTAAGGAATTCGGCCACGTCATTTGGAAGGAATCATCCCGGTATTTGTCTGAAGTGATTTTGGGAAACAATGGAAAACCCAAATCTGGATACCAGGACGATGATTCGAACCCACGTCCTCATGAATACGAGGCTAATCTTTATCCGCTCACCTCCACGCTCGTTGCTTTACTTAAGTCACTACAGCAAATGAAACTACTTCGCAACATAAGGTGCATCATATACTGTGATTCCCTCAGCTGCATTGTCATTGGGAAACATACGTCCAGCATACAGCCTACTCCAAGATATCCCGTAATGACTTACTACCTTCTGTCTTGAGAAAGAAGGTTTCATTCTGCTGGTTTCTTGATCACATCGGAATCGGGGGGGATTGAGGCAACAGACGATGCTGTTAAGCTACAATGTAACAGATATGGCCATTGCTCCGGTCCGAAGATTAGACCTATCCTCGTCGTTGAAAAGAAATATTTTTAATGTCTGTTATGGGAGGAGGTTGGAATTGGAGCGTAGCATACTCCGGCTGGTCAAACCGACCATTCAGCCGTGGAGCAGCTTCTTCCGCCGGATGAAGAGGGATGAGGTACTCACAGCATACTTCCGCACAGAACTATGCCCATTCTCTCATAATTTTTGTCTCCGCCTTGAGAATTCACCTTAATGTAATGCTGATGGCGTACCTATGTTAACTGATTGTGCATTACTTTTGGATCCAAGGGCAGACGTTGGCCTAGCCAACGATCTGTCTTTGTTTTAGACAGTGACAGTGGAAATTTGACAATTTTTTTTAAAATTTTTTGCGTATCGGCCGGTCTTTTCCAAAACATTTTAGGCAGATGAGCTTAGTTCTTAAGATGCATAGGTGTCCCGTTAACAGCTGGTCATCCAGGAACATTGTTTTTGTTTGTTTCAGTTTCAATTGTTTTACCTTTGAAATCTGATTGGCCTACTTACAGACACCCAGATTTTTTTGGATTGAGTCTTGTGTTTTATGGCCTTTTCACCGCCAATTCTTTCTTACTATTCGTTTTGCTGTCTGTATGGGCAACTTTTGTTACATTCTGTCGTACATACCGTCATACAGACAATATTGACGCTTGACTTGACCGTGTTGCCATTTAAATATTTTCCAGGTTGCTAATGACACCGATGTCGACGTGCCATAAAAGCCAAACTACCACTACTACAGTCGATAATGCAGACCGACGTTGACGAGGCGTAAAGCCAGATAATGCAGACATCAATTTAGTCTTGTTCTGGGTCACGTTATTAAGGCACTAACGAAGAGGATGTCAACGCTCCCATAAGTCCTCAAAAAAAAAAATAGAAATAGAGGGGGGGGGGGTGATATCGAATGAACTATTTAGTGCTCAATAAGTAGACAGCTGATATATTTTTCTATTTCTATCTTAAAATGCTATTATCTAGGGACTTAAAATTTTTACCGAATGTCGATGACATCTTGCATTTTGACGTCAAATAACAAAAATACATTCATCTTATAGATGTTGTGAGTATGTAATGAGTCGAAATCAGTAGATCATGCAGATTGTAAATATTAAGAGAATGCATGTATTTTCTGGAAGAGCTGTAGGTAAAATAACACTGCGCCATGAAACAAGAGCTTAAAGCTGTGTATCCACTACGCGCGGCAAACCCTCGAACACTGGGTCGCGCGGCGATACCTGGCTTTTTCCAGGAATCGCCGCGCGAGCCAATGTTTGTGTGTTCCTGTTGACAAGCGCGGCTGCCGCGCGCGGCAACGCAATCCAGCCAGAGTTGCGCGGCAAGCAATGCAGGCACAGTCAGTTTTCGCGACCATGGACGAGTGTGAATAAAGTGAACACTAAGTATCGACACGCGATTTCAGTTACCGAGAGACTAGTAATAACTTTAAGATTTCTAGCAACTGGAGACTCATATACCTACTACTACCTATAACGTTAATTATTAAGCGGAACCGAAGGTGGTAAAATAAAAATAATCGAAATTTGGTTTTTTGTTCCAAAAATTATTTTAAACTTTCCTCTACAAGAGAAACCTTCATTTTGCGTTATAAAAGTCCTAGAAGTAGAATTATTGCTTTTTTTTTATACCCGACATCCTATAGTGTGTATGTAGTTGTCATACGTTGAAAGCCCTTTGCTATAAATTAGATTTTTGAAGAAATTTAAGGAACATTTTCTCGAAAATTACTCAAGATAGGAACATAAAAATTTTATATGTTTCTCTTTACTGTCCAAATTACATCTCCACACTATTGTAATAAGTCTAGTAGTTAAAATGAAATTTAAGAAAATGTTGTTGGCAGTGGTAATTTGTTTTCTAGCAATGAAACTTATGGAACTCCTCATTTACATAAACTAAATGAACAAGGAGTGTCTGCTATTTGTTGTGGTAATCTGCACATTTACTATTCCACAAAAATTCTTTCGCACCATACAGCTGTATTAGATACCGACACTTTTCGTTGTTCATGGCAGTAAACTGTCGCTGTGCCGCGCGAGCCAACTCAAAGAAAGACACTGCCGTCCCAACTGCTCGCGAGCTAATCAGTGGGGGGCCTTTGCCGCGCGCCAAAAGACCGACAGAGAATGGCTCGCAGCGCGGCATGTTCGACCGCGCCAATGTTCCTGGAAAAAGCCAGAATGTTCCTGGAAAAAGCCAGGTATCGCCGCGCGACCCAGTGTTCGAGGGTTTGCAGCGCGTAGTGGATACACAGCTTTAGGTGAGCAGGACACCTGCGGACACAGGACTCCCCTCTGTGACGGCCCACGTCCTACGGCAGCCACGCCAAGCACAGCGGGTGTCCTACCTCTCAGGGGACTGGAATAGCGGTCCCGTACCTACTGCTTTCAGCAGTCATCCTGACGTGTTAACGGCATACTTCAATACTCCCAAGTGAAACGCTTATGTGTCGTTTATTGCGATTCACTTGTCCAGTTGTTAATGGCAAAATGAGTTTAAATCACACGAAAACAAAATGAAGAGGAGAAACGCGTGTGTGTACAGAAGCGGGGATGAAGGAAAAGACACTGGAAATCATCACCACCTCATTTTACGCTCCTGTTTATTCCACCTCGTTTTGGAGATTATCTAGATTCTTCTTTGGATAATGGGTTCTCCTAAGTTTCAGCGTCTGGATGGTTAATTTGTACATATATTCTTTCCGTTTTTCCTACAATATATTAGTAATTTAGTTTTGTTGTTCTTAGTTACTCCATCTTTTTTTTTCGTATATCTTGCTAGCTGTCTAAAAAACACTCTTCTTTCCACTTTGATTTCTCTACTTTTGCTCTTATCCATGATTGTTTTAGATTCCTAATGTACTAAAATTTCCTGATTACTTCTTTCCTTCCTTTCTTCCGTAAATTATGTCTCCTTATTTAGAGAGCCTTGTTAAGTCTATCTATATAATATCAAA
This sequence comes from Vandiemenella viatica, assembly GCA_031002005.1. Classification (NCBI taxonomy): domain Eukaryota; kingdom Metazoa; phylum Arthropoda; class Insecta; order Orthoptera; family Morabidae; genus Vandiemenella; species Vandiemenella viatica. The sequence goes on from JARYHS010010061.1 coordinate 24,791, forward strand.
TTCAGAAAGTTGATATACTCGTGATTACTCGTTCAAATGTTTCGCATTTATTATTATTTTTTTTACATAACTATGTTTACCCTATAAGACACCTAACTAGCTCACCGCCTCTCTATGGCACACCACGCAAATAACAAAGAAATAATTGGCACTAGTATCATGACTATCAAATCTTGGAGTTGAAGTTATTGAATGGAGAGCAGTACGGCAAATAGAAGAAATCTCCGCTTCCAATAAATCAAGAAGAAACTGGGACGCTCAGTTTTAAATAATAAAGTTGGTCTTGGTTTAGTTTCATGAAACTTCGAAGCTTACAACTTCCCGTTTTCTGTGAGGTAAGTAGAATCGACACTAGATTGTGTTAAAGATACTTTGCCAGAGCAAGACCTGATTCAGTGGTCTATCATGTGCTCAGGGAAGATACGAAAAAAGCTTTCTTTTACGTAGTCGTTTTAGTTGAATTTGTCAAAGAGCAGTAATTTTGCAACAGCAGCAACCTTCCCCTGCACATTTTTACATGTACAATACCTGCTATCTATCCTCTGGCTTTCAGCTGTACTTCAATTTTTGCCTCACATATTCCTCCCCAAGAGGGAGAAAGATTTTTAACCGCAGACATGTTTCAGGTAAACATACGTAAGTACCCTGTTGTTACCTTTTACTCAGGCATTAAAACGAGAAAATCTGTTTGGTAAGCGTATTATTTAAGAACTTTTTAATCTTATTAGGCAAAAGAAAATAATATGGCGTAGAATAATTTTTTTTGATAGATTTTCCCACTTCCTTAGTGCTTCGTATGGTGGTTCCGATTAGAAGTAATTTTTCGCTCGTCCAGTATATCGGGATATGCAGCTGAATGGCTGTCCTCCACCTACGCTGTACGCACCGGTACCACTAGCTGCCTTCCTCAGATAAATGCCTGACAAGGCGCACCCAGAGTCGCTTTCGCCTCAAGACGGACGGCTATTGACGACGCTGCCGATCGCGTTCTAGATACCCGAGATAAGCGCTCCGTCATTACTTACCACCCGCTGGTCATTTGGCAAGTCGCTCTTCCTAGTACTAATGACCGCGGGCACGCTCAGGTGAAACCGACACTGTTGTATAGTGGCGGTCGTGCCGTTGGCAGATACAGAGTAACGTGTGGTGAAGGCGTCGTATCTGTTGCCTACCCGTAACGAGGATTAATTCAGACCATCGTAAGACTTTCTCCACGTCGATACAGACACACACCTTGCTTAGGGAAAGAATTTAAAAGTTTTAAAATATAGACAACAGATTGTAACGTAACTACCTGCGATTTTTTTTATTTTATTCGTATCGAGAATATGCGTCCATTTGGTCAGCCACAAGTACATGCCAACTTGTTACTGCAAAGTGCCCATGTAGGATTCGTAATGCCATTGTACAATTAAATAATTGTTGATAACTCGACGTACAAATAATTTTTAGTAAGAAATGAACTCTATGGCTGTTGAAATCTGTTTTGAATAAACCAAGAATTTTGCACTCGATGTTTTCACATTGGACTGATTAATGGCATTTGAGGTTTCACTTTAATTTCTCAAACTGTCCCCTTTAATATACAGTCGTTATTTTTTTAGAATACCATAATAAATCGCACAATTATAAAATTGAAGCAAAAATTATTTGCGAAACTAACGCCACCTCCAATACCACCGCGTGCTGTAACGGTGGTAGCATTGCCAACTACTACAAGTGTGGATGGAGGCAATCAGAAGATCCGTGGCCCGAAGTTTAGACGGACGGACCCGACTCACTTTGTGAAATCACCCTCTTCGTCCCCTCCCAGACTACCAAGTGGTAGGGAGAAGAGCGGAAAAGGTGCGAAGAAGAAGAACAGGCAGGTGACAGAGAAGTCAGCTGAGTCGGAGTCGTCTCTCTCTTCGGAGCCAGAAGAAATTGAAATGCTGATGGACGAGCCTGGTCCCGTTCCTCAGCAGGCAATGATCGAAGATCCACCCGAACCAGGGCGGGTGAAACTAAACAGATAGGATGACCTCTTTACAGCCACCTATCCATGTGCATTGTTTTAATTTTTAATATTGTTATAGTTCCTGTCTCACTGGCCACTATACAGCCAGCGAGTTATGTAGTGTTTTTAATGCTTTTGTTAACCTGTTTGGCCCTCTACAGCCACCCAGGTGTTGTACAGTTAAGTCCTGGTGGCCCCTTTATGCCACGTCAGCTTTTATGATCTATTTTATTTGCTGTCAGTATGGCCGACCCTTTACAGTCGACCATGCAGACAGTATTTTAGTTTATTCTTAAGCCACAGTAATAGATATATTTATAGTTGCTGTCTCGCTGGCCACTATACAGCCAGTGAGACATCTAGTGTTTTTAATTATCTTGTGAACTTGTTCGGCCCCTTTACAGCCATCCAGGCGTTTTATGGTCTTAGGTCCTGGTGACCCTTTCAGAGGCATGTATTATTTTTGTGAATTATTTTATTTGTTGTCTGTATGGCCGATCCTTTTACAGTCGACAATGCAGATGGCATTTTAGTATTCTTCTTAGCTAAAGTATTAACTGGTCATTGTTAGGGCGCTAATGACCCCTCTGTCGTCGCGCCCGAAAGCCACAAAAACAAAAACAACAACAACAACAAAAATTATTCTGTTCGTGACAGTTACGTCTGAATGACGCCATATGCTACGACCATGCCTTGCGGCCATCTGTCTGCCGCAGGGCAGTGTTGCCAGACTACCAAATCAAACTACATTATCTCTGACTCACAGACTACTCGCCCTGGGAACCTCGTAACACTGCCATAACATTATACAGATGTATTACAAATGTATAACGATATCGTTATAAGAAATATTACGAATCGGATAAAATTACAATGATCGCATCGTCGACAAAGACCAGAATACAAAAATGTCATTATTTTGGATTGGTCCTCAGTTGGTCAAGGTCACTTTGTCTAGAGCTACGCCGAGTCCTCTTCTGTAGACTCTGTTAATTTAGTTGTAAGTTGTGACCCACAGCAACAACTTTTTAAATGAGCAGTTTGTGCATTCACTATTTATGTGTGTTCTAATTAATCGGTAAACGACGGCACCGTAAGAACAGTTTTATATCGGGTAGTTGTTTTAATGTGTGCAAAAGTACAAGGCTGGGCGTAAGGGTTTGGGAGAGACTATACTAGCCTCTTCGCTTAATGTTAATACTGTTAACCTTCTACTGCTCACCGTGACTCTGAAGTCACGTCAAATTTTATCGTTATATTTCGCATTAGGAGCGTTATTCCTTTCTTGACCAGTGTGACTTGAGTGCTACAACATGGCTGTTTTATATTTAGGTTGTTTGCACTGACACCAATATAATATTATCTTTGGTACGTAGCATTGAATGTTGGACTGCACTCATTTGTCGTCTTCCTGTGCTGGTGCGAGTTTAGCTATTATTTACAGTGATACTATATTCATTTTTCAAGAAACAAAAATACTTAATGATAAATTTAAGTCTTTCTTCATTATAAACAATGCATTTCAAGTAACTATAAATATTGCATGTATTATGAGTGAATTTAGGTTCGTTTCTCTGAAGTCACGTTGGGCAATAATGAAATCATACCTCACTTTGTTACAGAGTCATGGACCCCAAAAAGTTTTATGGGAAACGTAGAAAAGTATATGAGGTAAGTCATATTCCGGGGTATCAATCAGAAGAATCTGTCTTGGCTTCAGATAGTGAGGACGATATTGACGTAGTAGAAAATCGTCAAGGTGACATAATTATAACCGAGAGTGATAATGATAGTGCAGAGGACAGTGATAATGGTGTACTTGTGAATAATGATAGTGATAACGAGAATGATAGCGATGAATCTCAAGCCAATTATGATTGGAGACGTTCTAACAATCGTATTATTCTTTCTGTTCCACCATGGAAGATTTCTCCCCCCTTTTGCAACAGGAAGAACCTCGTCTACCTTTGACCTACTTTAGACAGCTGTTAGATGATAAAATTGTGGGAAATGCTGCATATCAGACCAATTGTGTATATTTTTACCTGTAATTAATTGTTATCTCAGTATTCTTTACTTACTTCCAATTTTATTGTAACATGCAGCTGCATTCTTGCCTTGAAATAGAAGTACTATATTATTTGTACAAGACTGAACAAAAAAATGTAACTACCCACTGTGACCTCAAAGTCACAGAACTATTTTGAAAAAATAAATAATTTCAAAAACAAAAATTCACCTTATATGTGTTAAGTACATTATTCTTTAACATTATGTGCATATAAATATTTCTTTCTACATGAAATAATAATTTGGGTAATAGAGGGTTAAGAACTATCCAATCGTTGTATATTATATCTAGACGCAGTATTTCATGTCTCATATTTTCATAAGATTCTTTCATATAGTCATTTCTTCACACATAATATGCAGAAAACGTTCATTTGGTATTATTTTAACCCATTTAATTTTCAATAAACCTTAATATCATCACAATTCAAAACCAAGTTACTTTATTCCTTAGTTGTCAAGGTTACAGTATTTTCAGGCATACAGTTCTGTGCTCGCTATTTATTGTTTACAACGGTCTTTATTTCATACAGAGATCTTTCATCTTAAAAATAAACAGGTTCTCGCTATCTTAAATACTTTTTAAACCGTATTTAAGAAATGAATGTTCAGTAAGGATCTCCTCTTGGTGTGGTCCCTTGTCTTTATTGTTTGATCTATATTACGGTAACCTTATTCTTCCAATTCCTTTCAGATACATCGTGCACGCCTCGGCAAGTCTTTCTCCGTTTTTGTTTTTTCGTGTAAATTACATCTTGTCGTGCTGGACCTCCCAAGCTAAATGTCTCAAGAGGGACTGGTGTTATGTAGGTAGCTGCGTGCCGCAGTTTAGATCTAATCAACACGGCAGCGGCTTTGCTTTCAGAATTCGATGTGAAGACGTGGTACTGATTGGTAGCCATTGTGTGGACCTACTTCATGTTAGTACTGGACATTCTTTTCTCTTAGCTAGGCTTATACCGACAGTTCAGTAACGCAATGTATATTGAAACCGCAGAGAAACTGCTTCTGCATGTCTCCAGCGTATAATTATTGAATTATTTTATTATTGAATAAAAACTATGCTGAGTAACAGTAATATCACTGAAACAAAGAAAAATGAACGAAAATATTTTACCTACGATGATTTTTTTTTAAAATAAATTAATCACTCACGAAATCACAGAAATCACTAGTACCACGAGTTTTATGAATTTATTTGTAAGGTACGTTCAAACTTAGCAATGCCTCTATTAATCACCTAGCTACCGTATTTAAAATGGATATATGATGCTTCGATAGTGAGTAGATTTCACATGTTGATATTATCATCTCCTGTTTATTACGTATACTTTATGATATTTCTTTCTGGAGCAATTCAATTGGGCTAAAATCAACATACCATCTTTGCTTGTATATGCCTCAATATTCTGGATTAAATTTAAAAAAAATCATTGTAGGTAAAATTTTTCGTTATTTTTCGTTATTTTTCTTTATTTCAGTGATATTACACATTTTAAAAGGCTGTTACTCAACATCGTTTTTATTCTTCCTAGGTAGACCTCTCCGTGTCAACCTAACTTGCATTTTCATCTGAGCAGTAGAACGGAAAACGTGTTAGGTATACGCCAGCCACAGAGCCACGAATTCTAAGATCTCGCACATAGTTTTCTTGTAACTTTTCTTCAATGGTCATGTCGACAAATAGTACCTTTATTCTCTCAATGTTTGACCCTATCTGCGTTCTTTTAGGATCACTTGGTAACGCCGCCATGATGGTGTCCGCCTTCTGCCATGGGATTAGCTAGTCTGAGTTCTGGTGGTCGAAGAAATTGTTCATCCCAGTCGAATGGTTTATACAAGCACAGCGCTACAGTAATATAATTCAAACACACACTCACACACACACACACACACACACACACACACACACACACACACACACTAACACACACACATTGTCTGAAAATATATTTTTACAGGAATAATATTTGAATAATTGTTTTTTCGGTTATTTTAGTGATTAACTTAGCTAAGAAATTATCGCGTGTACCCGTTGAAGCTAGCTTCTGTACTCCTGGGTGTAAGCCTACGCGTACCACTGATTGGGAACCACTGGACTAGATGATGTCTTAAAAACTGCCTAAAATTCACAATTAGGATGGTCAAAACGCCAGGAGCCAGGTTTCATCGTTCATTATATTTCCGCTTCTCCGTTAAGGAGGTTTAATAACCCTCACGACAAACCTTCTACTAATCAGTTTAAGTGATGTGCAAATATAATCCAAGTAGCGGGTGCAGCGTCTGTGCTACAGAATAAAAAAATTCTGTTTAAAATGCTACAGTAGACGAAAATTTGAAATGGGTTTCAGTTTATTATTTGCAGCTAATCCCTCATGGGGATCATGGTAATGAGGCAGCGGATTCAACTGCCGAGATAGCGAGAGGATGGATTTCTCTTTGGTCCCAAATTGGGACTTCGCATCGCAAGCAAAGGTTAAGATTAATGGAGTGGATTTTTTTCCAGCTGGTTAGTAAGGGCGAAATTGCCTTCGATATCCTTCGAAAAGGTCACTGCCAATGGAACATGAGCACAAGGACCCACCGCATTACAACCAGCCATGCGTTTAATTTTCCTGAAGTCAAGACTTCATTTGTGTTGTGACGTATCATTTCAGTGATCTCTAAAGCATTAAGGGCCCTTTAGATGACCCGACTTGGTCTCCCTAAATTGTCGCCACGCCATTTCAACCCTAAAATGGGGTTGTCTAAAGTGATCTCCTGGTCACGTTTTTGCGGCGACACCAGGCAGGGAAATTCCATCCGATTTAGGACAAAAAAGGTGGGCGTAAGTCGGGCCCCCACCACTCTGCCCTGAAAATTGGCAGTCGGTTGTGCACACACAGTTTCGTTCCCCGTTTTCTATTATTTTGAGATGAATTCATCCAATAATCAAGAAAAAGAAGTATTGACAGTGTTGCTGGAGATGTATAAGACTAACAAATTTTTAAGGGACACCTCATATAGGGTTGCCAACTAATTTAGTTAAAAAATAAACTATTTTTGTGTCTTGAAGAGGAAAATAAAAAGTATACGATCGGAAAAAAGTATTTTTAAATGTAGTTATTTATTGCCTCAAATACATATATTTTCGGACTTGGGGGACTAGCTATTAATTTTTGGATTCTTTTCAAAGTGATTAAGCCTGGGTCAAGGTCTAAATTTAGTATTATAAATAAATGAAAACACATTTTTAAATTTAAGGACGCTCTGTTTCTCCCTTCCAACCATCTTGTATCTATTTCGTTCCATCATATGAACTAACATGTCATTTGGAAATAAATCGAATTGTATAGTTTACCAAAAATAAATTATTTCCTCATACTTTATGTTTAGGATAACGTATACTGGCCAAAAATTAAATATGATACTTTATTTTTGTATTAAAGTTAGCAACCAGTGGTGGATCCAGGATTTTGGTTTGGGGGAAGGGGTGGGTGGCGGCTTGAGCGTATTTTTTCGTTTGGAGGGGGGCGGCGGTGGCTTGAGCGTATTTTCTCGTTTGGAGGGGGGGGAGCGGCGGTGGCTTGAGCGTATTTTTTCGTTTGGGGGGCCCTTGAGTATTTTTCGTTTGGGGGGGGGGGCGCGCCTTGAGCGTATTTTTTCGTTTGGGAGGCCCTTGAGCGTATTTTTTCGTTTGGGGGCCCCTTGAGCGTATTTTTTCGTTTTGGGGCCCTTGAGCGTATTTTTACTTTTGGAGGGCCCTTGAGCGTATTTTTTTCGTTTTGGGGGGGGGGCATTGAGCGTATTTTTTCGTTTGGGGGGGCCTTGAGCGTATTTTTTCGTTTAGGGGGGGCCTTGAGCGTATTTTATCGTTTGGGGGGGGCCCTTGAGCGTATTTTTTCGTTTGGGCTGGGCCTTGAGCGTATTTTTTCGTTTGGGGGCCCTTGAGCGTATTTTTTCGTTTGGGGGCCCTTGAGCGTATTTTTTCGTTTGGAGGGCCCTTGAGCGTATTTTTTCGTTTGGGGGGCCTTGAGCGTATTTTTTCGTTTGGGGGCCCCTTGAGCGTAATTTTTCGTTTGGGGGGGCCTTGAGCGTATTTTTTCGTTTGGGGGCCCCTTGAGCGTAATTTTTCGTTTGGTGTGGGCCTTGAGCGTATTTTTTCGTTGGGGGGGGGGCCTTGAGCGTATTTTTTCGTTGGGGGGGCCTTGAGCGTATTTTTTCGTTGGGGGGGCCTTGAGCGTATTTTTTCTTTTGGGGGGGCCTTGAGCGTATTTTTTGTTTGGGGGGCCTGGAGCGTATTTTTTCGTTTGGGGGGGCCTTGAGCGTATTTTTTCGTTTTGGGGGGGCCTTGAGCGTATTTTTCGTTGGGGGGGGGAGCTTGAGCGAATTTCATTTGGGGGGCTTGAGTGAATTTCATTTGGGGGGGGGGTTGAGTTGGGTATGGGTTAGACTTTATAGTCATGCCACCCTTAAAAGAAAAAAAAATAGATCTCCAGCGGCCCCCCCCCCCCTCCGGATCCACTACTGTTAGGAACCCTATTCCTCTGATCAGTGAGGCACATTTTAACATTATATTACAATTTATTCAACAGAATATTATGCTCACAATATTCTCAAAATGACAGAAATCGATATTGACTGACTTAACTGTCAAGTACCAGGTGACGCAATAGCAAAACCCATAGTGCAGATAATGCAATTCGTAAAGAATTTATTTTGAGGATCCCTTCGTATCCAGTTATATGTTCCCTCCCACAAATCTTTGTTTTTGAAATTGTTTAGGTTTCTTCAGTTTTGCTTCTTTGCAGTTACTGTTGTATCAATTATCACTATAGCAAGCAGAATCTGAATTACTTGCCATTTTAAACGATGTAAAAGAAAAAACTCCAACCTCCAAACGACGAGAAACAGAAGAAACACAAATTCTCTACTTATCAATCCACCATTCCGTTCAGAAATTACGGCTAGCGGACACGAGTCGACTGGAGAACACCAACATGAATGATCCGCTATTATTGCCTCGACTGCGATCAAAGGATGCGAGCGAACAAAATATCTCAGGCTGATGGGCACTTTTTCCTGTAGGATGTTATGAAACTAGCAGAACTACGTTCAATTGCATGTATTTTATTGGTATGAAAAGGAATAAAGTCTGAAACTTCATAATAAAGTATGGTTGTCAACCCTAGCCTCATTTCATGTGTCATCCGGCTAGAAATTCCGGAAATCTTCACCATCGAACATCTAAAACTGTGACTGAACGTATGCCTTTTGTAAATATAATTGCTTGGCACAAGTCTTTTCCTAGTCTTTTCGCACGATGTCAAGCAGTCGGATTTACACCAAGAATCTGTGGTTTTGATACATATTTAAATATTAGAACTTTAAAAATATTAGTAACTAACTAATTTTATTACTAGTATTACTATTAAATGGTACGTACAAATTTCAGAGCAAGACGGGATATACGCGTGGTGATAGATTGCTAGGGCAGTAGCAACCAGATCGGGCTGGCCGACGGATCGTCTAAATGCAACGCTCTGTAGACGGGAGGAAAGTGAGATCGGGACGGGAACGGGACCAGGTGATCGGGAACGGGTCATCTAAAGGGGCATTTAAGAAGAGGAACTAAATCCACTGTGTGTCGGGCAGCTGTTGCAGACAGAAGTAGTAGCCTATACTGGAACGGATGAATTTAGTTAGGCAAAGATTTATCACCATTTTTGAACGCTTCAGGCTTGTTTTGATTTCCAGTGGCATTATGCAGACTATATTTGTAGTGTAATATTCTCGGGTGTTGTAGAAACAGTCTCTACCCCGGGTACTTTTGCCCCGCTTACCCCTCCCTTACGCTGGCCCTGGCTCTGCCGTATTCGTCAAGCGTAGCTTTCGGGTATTATAAAATTGCTGCGACTGTATATACTGTCTAGGCATGGAAGGTTTTAGTATCTGGAAGCTTCTTAACTTCTGATGAAAACAGCGGAGCCAGGGATCGAAACGTTGTTTCTGCGACACCATCCCGCTGTGCACCCGAGTAGATTAAATTGCATTATTCCGCCGGGGAAGTCTCCACTCTCGCACAAATTATTTCTGTTTATCCCTCCTCGTCGACCTGTTGTTTGTTTGTTTTTTAGTTTGTTTGTTTTTTAGTTTGTTTGTTTTTTAGTTTGTTTTTTGTGTGTTTGTTTGTTTTTTTGTTTGTTTGTTTTTTGTGTGTTTTGTTTGTTTGTTTGTTTTTTTTTTTTTTTGTTTGTTTATTTTTTAGTTTGTTTGTTTTTTAGTTTGTAGCACACTAAACTCAAGTATTCTTCAAGCAGAAGCGAACAAAAATTACGAAATCGAATTCATGAAAGAAAGAAAAGTTAGTTACAAGTTATCATCTTGGAACAAATAAACCTTAATGGTTACTATGTTTCGTCTGCCCTTTGCGAAAAATGACAGGCGTCGTAATAAGAGTATCATTATGAAATTATGAAGTTCTTTAATTACAGCTGGTGTGAACTGACCGAGGCAACAGGCAGTGGGCTGAGTCGACAGATGCCTTACCTGCATCTTGCGTTCCCGCAGGTGACCGTAATGATTGAGCGAGTCGGCCGCCCGGAGAAAGGCCCGTCTACGAGAGTGCAATTAACTGTGCTGTAGCGGGCGGCTACCTGGCTCTCATTAGCACACTCGCGGCATTGTGAGGCGGCCGTAACGAGCTCGGCTACCTACCCTGCCTCGGCTGTCAGTACACAGACATGTAGACTGCTATTTAACATCCGTCGTGTCGGGGATGAGTGGCTGGAAGTGCGCGATTGGCTGCCATATAATATTCAGAAATTACTGCTAGGAGCACTGCCCATTCTCTTGTATCGATGATTTAAAATATTTGAGACATTTTTACAATACGGAATGACGATCTCGTAGTTCAGTGATACGTTGAATTTTATGAGATCCTTGTTTCAATTCCGTTTAAAAGTTCTTTCTTTACATTTGCGTATGCGTCCTTGTCCCAGAGCACTTGGTTTGGGTATTGACTGGATCTTTTCATGTTACCCACAATCTCTTCCTCTTCCATCATCGTGTATTTACTGTCGTATTTGTGGTCAATATCTCTTGTGACATTGTATCTCAATCATGCGTGTGGACTTCTTTTAGTTCTTTTACTGTATTGTTTTTTCACTTTACTTTTTCAAAATGCGCCGCCGTCCTCTTGACATGTACAGACTGCAGTATCCACTGTTTTCTCTTTCTTATTGTTCGCTCTGTCCTTAGCAAATTACTCTTGTGTCTATTACACATGAAAAACTTTAACTCTATAGCTTACAACGTACGCCAGTCCTCCAAAGTTAAGGTCTCTCATGTATGACATATGTTCTTATTAGTGTTGTGCCGAATCGCTAAAAATGTATATCCGCGAATACGGATACGGATCTCAACTTGGACCGACAGTAAAAAGGCGTCAAATACTATCTATTATAGACGAACGTCTAGCTTATGTGACGTGTTTTGACCTTGCACTGTGCGTGTTTATGTTTATATTTTAGGATGTTATAGGATTGCGTAGATGATATACGTTTCTGTTTTTTTGGAAGTTGTAAGTTAAATTAAAATAAAAACAATTTATACAAAAAAGTATAGTAGTCTAATATAGAAATATTTTACGATAGTAAATGACGAATTTGCTAAATACAAACTCTGTGAAGGAATATATTCCCATGAATGTACAACTAAATTAAAAATTCATCTTTAGACGAAACACCCACAAAATATGAGTTATTCTAAAAAAAAGAAAAAAAAAAAGACTCCGATAAGAAGATTGCCGGTGAACACATTCAGCAGGGATCGTTTTTTTTTTTTTTTTTAGTGTCGTTAGTCTTCCGACTGGTTTGATGCAATCCTCCATCCTTTCCTATCCTGTGCTAACCTCTTCATTTCTACATACCCCTTACAGCCCACGTCCTCAATTATCTGTTTCATATTTTTCATATTTTCTAATCTCTGTCTTCCTCTACAGTTCTTACCTTCGACTGTTCCCTCCACTAACAAATTAACCAATCCTCCATGTCTCAAAATATGACCTACCAGCCTGTCTCTTCTTTCCGTAATCTTCTTCCACAAACTTCTTTTCTCACCAATCATTTCAAAAACTCGTTCCTTTCTTACTATGTCTGACCACTTAATTTTCAGCATTCTTCTGTAGCACCACATTTCAAATGCTTCAATTTTCTTTATTTCCAGTATTCCTAAAGTCGAAGTTTCACTACCGTAAAGTGCTGTGCTCCACACAAAGAGTTTTAAAAAGTTCTTTCTAATTCCTAGATCAATATTTGAAACTAAAAGGTTTCTCTTTTTCATGAAGGCTCTTTTTGCTAGTGCTATTCTACTTTTAACATCATTCCTGCTTCGGCCATCGGCTGTAATTTTACTTCCCAAGTAACAGAATTCACTTACTTGTCCTATTGCATCTGGTCCTATTTTTATATTTACTCTACTAGTATTGCTATCATTTCTGCTACATTTAATCACTTTTTTCTTGCTTTGATTTATATTCAGTCCAAAATCTTCCTTCAGTATTTTGTTCATGCCATTCAGTAACTTCTCAATATCCTCAGCCCTCTCTGCTAACAAGATAATGTCATCAGCAAATCGTAGCATACTGATTTTTTCTCCCTGAAAACTTATACCACATGGAAATTTTTCTTTGACTTTCTTCATTGCTTCTTCTACATACAAGTTGAATATTAACGGGGATAGACTACAACCTTATCTAACACCATTTTTAACTGATGCATGTTGCGAGGTTTATACTTACTTCTGCTGTAGTTTAATAGGGCCCGTTATGCACTTTTGATTTTAGCCAAAAATGACAAACGTTGTTTAAATCAGACCTTTCTCTAAAAAAAATTTATTAATCAGTCATTAAAAATAATTCTCCTTCGGTTTCTTTTGTTCAACATTGATTTTTTTATTGTACTCTATGTTTAAAACTTTCACAAGCTTAACAAAAAAACTCAATCCAACAATTTTTTAAGCCAGTATACTATAACAACGAGTAAAACAAAACACAGATACAGTCAGCGATGTTCATTGCATAAATCTTTGGTTTACACGCTAGCCAACTTTAACATCCCATTATATTATTTTAACTTACACAAGTTAACTAATTCTATGGTTGTTATCTCACATATGCCCCCCATTTCGGAGCAGTTAAATCATTATTTAACTAAATGATGATTTCAACAAAACGAAATGTTAAATAACAACCACAGTTACATTAAAAAAAAAAAAAAACTAAATTACTCACTATATCACATTTTACTCACTTTCCTATGAAACATTCTTTTTATCGAAATAATGTTTAGTTTTTTTTTTCACTCGTTGTATTTCAGGATCAGTTTTAGATATTCTTTGTATTCAATTAATAAAAAATTAAAGTTAAAATTAAATTACCACTTAATTAGAACTCAATACATACACCATGTTATTAAAAATAATGCCTCAATTCAACAAAAAAATTGAACATGTATCGAAATATTTAATACCATATGTGGCCAAACAAGAAAATGTGTTAAATGACATTTTAAACCAGTATCAGGATTTTACCCCGGTATATACGGATGGGTCTAAGCAGGCTAACGGAGTGGGCTGCTCCGTAGTGTTCCCTCGAGCGACTTACAAATACAAGCTGGATAGCAGGTGCAGCGTCTATACTGCCGAGTGCTACGCCATACTAAAGTCTCTCCAGCATATGAAGGTTAGTCGCTATATAAAATACATCATATGCTGTGATTCCCTCAGCTGCATTCAGGCATTAGGAAAACATGTACCCAACAGAGCGCTTAGTCCAGGACATCCAGGACGCCCTCCTTTCACTTCAATCATCTGGAAAGGAGGTTTTATTCTGTTGGGTACCGGGCCATGTGGGAATCAGGGGGAACGAGGCAGCTGATGAAGCTGCCAAGTTAGCCTGTGACAAGGTCCGAATCGACTTTGCACTGGTCCCAAAGTCAGACCTTGCCTCGGCGGTGAAGAGATTTATCTTTGATATTTGGCAGAGGCAGTGGCTGGAAGTCGAGCATAATAAGCTCCGGCAGGTCAAGCCGACCGTTCAGCCGTGGAGCAGCTCCTTCCAGCTGGCGAGGAGGGATGAGGTTCTCCTTACTCGCTTCCGTATAGGGCACTGTCCTCTCACGCACAGCTTTCTTCTCCGCCGGGAGGACCCACCGGAATGTGATGCTTGTGGCGTACCTTTGACGGTACGCCACATTTTAACTGATTGTGTTTTATTTTTGACTTAAGGGCAGACGTTGGCCTAGCCAACGATCTGACCCTTATTTTAAGTAATGAGCTAACAGTGTGGCAAAAGTTTTAAAATTCTGTGCATTATCCGGTCTGGTCCCAAAAATTTTGGGCAGACCGGCATAAGTTTTAAGATGGATGGGAGGCCCCTCTACAGCTTCCCGTCCATGTGTATTGCTTTTACTTTTTATATTGTAATAATTCCCATCTCCCTGGCCATTATACAGCCAGTGAGGTGGGATTGGTTTTTAATACGTTTTTAAACCTGTTCGACGCTGGTGGCATTTTTACAGCCACGTCGTGTTTTGGTTTTATTTTGGTTAGCTGTCTGTATGGCCGACCCCTCTACAGTCGGCCATGCAGACGGTTATATTCCTAACTAGCCACACTGTTAAGCCGGTTGTTGCTAGGGCGCTAATGACCCCGTCGTCGACGCGCCCCTAAGCCCTAATAATAACAACAACAACAACAAGAAAATGTGCTATGTGACATTAATTCATAATATTACTGTTCGTTCGCACTATAAAGCTTTAAATCTACTATATTCCGCAATCCATATCTCTTTTTTGATACAGGGTAGACTAACAAATAAGCATTTGGATGAGGTTTATCCTTGACTATGAAAGGCTCCCAATTTATATCAATATATTTCTTAATTTGGGCATTGATCTCACACGATTTTTTGTTGTTTTAACCCACACCAAATCACCGACATTGAATTCGGTCAGCATTATATGCTTCTAGTATTTTTTCTTTCTTTCTCTTTTTCCAGTTTCTCATCTCTTCTTCATATATATATCATTCATTTTCTTTATTCTCTCGATTAAGTATTGTCCTTCATCCTTCATTATACTTTTATTAAAATCTTCATTTTGCATATTTTTTTTTTTTTTCTTTATCTTCAGCAATTTTACGTGACCTTCACATGCCTCCTCTAGATTATTCGAACAAATTTCCATTGTTGGTTGTTTCCCATTCTTTTTACTATTGTCGTCATAAACTTCTACTTTAGTTATTCCATAACTTGCTGCTGATCCTGACCTTACGTCGTCTTCCTTTATTAACTCTGTTTTTGAATCTCCAGGCACTAACAGACTTTCACCTTCGTTTAACTCGTCCTGCCGGATAAAAACATATCTAACTTCATCATCTTTATCTTCTTTGGCTCTTTCTTTTCCTCCTTTATTATTACTAAGTTCAGCTTCTTCATCACTCACAATACTGTCCATTTCCGAACATTCCTCTTCTTCACTTGATTCCTCCTCTGATACTGCATCTTCTGAAATCATACTTTTATTGTCCACGTCATCCACCACTTCCTCATAAGAAATACATTCCTTCTGATCTTCATTTCTCCATTCATTTATTCTCATCAAATCGGAAATTCCTTCATCTGTCCAGCTATATTTAGGGTTCTCCCTTTCGTCCCCTACTCTTAATTTATTCTTTTCCAATTCAAAACATTCCCACCAATGTATATGAGCTTCTTCATGTGTTTGCTTCACTTCATTAAGGTAACATATCGCTAAATTACAATTTTCTTCGTAATCGTCATAATCCTTTCGGTCTCGATTCAATTCACCTTTTAACTTTATTGCCTTTAATTCTCCTTTCTTGATATTACTATCATTACATTTTGGTCCTGTACCCTTCCAATCCGAAACCGAACGGACCGCATCAGTCCCGGTTAACAGTTTTCCTTCCTTTCTTCATTCCGCCGAAATCTGCCTTCCCCTCCTTTTCGTGTCTCTGCATTGTAATTTGACCCCTGATTATATTCCTTGTTTGCTGCAAAAGAGTTTCCACCATTTCCGGGAGTACTTCTTTCGAAATAGCCTCTTCCTCTGTATTCTGCCGGGTGTCTCACCATTTTACGCTCATTATCTCCATAATTTCCTCTTGCAGTTACTTGGTTCATATTAGAATTATTCCTCCAGTCGTACCTCCTTACATTGTTAGCAAAATTATGCCTTTTGGATTCCTCAACAATCTCTTCCCGTGATTCTTGCCTGTGCAATCCTCGTCCATATCTTCCACATCCTTTCGGTAGCCAATGATTTGCTCGCTCCCTGTATTGATCTTCCCTTGGCTCTTCATATCTGTGATCAAACTTTCGATTCCTTTCACTATTATTTTCATAACTTTCTTGGCATCGGTCGAGTCTTTCCAGCATGTCCAAGAAATCTTCCATCTTATCCCATTGAGTAACCACCAGTCTATCTTGAACTTGCCGCGGCAGCTTTCGTAATAATATCTCCAGTTGTTCTACTTCTCCTACCTTTTGGTCCAGGTGCCGCAATTCCTTTCTCATCTTCTCGCAAAATTTGCTCATACTGCCGTCGCCTCTATAGTATCTCCTACAGTTGTAAAAATCACTCTTTACCTTGAGCTGTTTCCTCAGACCAGTATCTGTCTCGGAACATTTGTAGAAATACGTCATAATTAGTACACCTCTCTGAAACTTCACAACTCCATGAAAAAGCTTCATTTAATTTGCTTTGTACATAGTGGATTTTATTTATATCCGACCACTCCATTGGAAAGGTTCGGGAATTATCTTCACAAAATCGGCGGGGTGTACTTTCCGCTTGGTTCAAAACAGTCTCTGGTAAAGTAATCTGACAATAACTTGGTATACGGCTAACCACGGTGTCTGGCCGCCTTTCCACTTTTTAAAGTCTTTCATTAATGTGGCTCATATTCCAACACATTTGGCCTACTTCCGTCGACAAACCAGTAATTTGTCTTCCTACATTGTTAGCATGTTCCGCTACACTCTGTATTTTAATCTCACATTGCACTTGGCCTTCTAAAACATTTTCCATCCTGCTTTCAATATCCTTCTGATTCCTACTATTTTCCGGCTTAGTGATCCTTCTATTCTTTCAGCGATAATTTTCTCTTTTTCCTCTATACAGCGGCCTACTAAAACATTAACGTCTCGCTGTACATTTTTCTTAACTTCAAAAATATCGCTCTTAAACGTCTGTAATTTTTCTTCGGACACCTTCTCAATTCTGTCTGACATCCTCCCCCATCATCTCTTCTGCCCTCCTTTGACTACGTTCGATTTTTTCATTAAGTTCTCCTATGTCTTGTTTCAACTCTTGCCTAAATTTTTCTTGGCTTTCTTTGATGTCTTGTTTCATTTCTCTGATAGCATTTAATAGCAACCCTAGGTCCGTATTCCTTTCTCTAGCGTACTCGGGTTGATTTGGTTTTGGCAAAACTGCATGTCCTATTGAATTCTGCCCCCCATTAATTTCATTTTCTCCATCAACCAATTCGTCATCCTCATAAATGTTGCTGAGATCATTGTTTGGAAAATAACCAATAACCCCACCTTTATCCCCGTTATTAATAGGACTACTACTGAAATTATTTTGCACCGAATTATTATCTCCCCGGGCACCCATTTGGTTTTCATATTTCCCATCAAAACTTACGATTCCGCAACTTACCGTTTCCCCATCTGACATGTTACTATTTGTTTCTCCCAACTCACTAACCAATTTTCCACACTTATTTTCCATAATAATTTGACATTTAAAATTTCATAATGCAAGCAAACACAACGGTATTATTACTCTTAGCAGAAATTCTTTAAACCGCAATCGATATTACAAACTTACAACTCTAATCCACAACAATACAACGCTGTCCACATTCAATTCTGCAACACATTTTTTTTTAGGAAGACATAGAAAGGTAACAATTAACTTACAATTTTTTTTATCGTAACTGCTGAAAAACATGTATATTATCACTGAGGAACAAAATTCGACGGCCTCAGGCCTTGGAAACAAAGCCGACACATATATACGAAAACGCTTAAAATACTGATCTTTTGCTCTTTTAAGTAATTTGGCTGTACATACAAATTCCCCCATTTTCTTTGATTTGTTTGTAATAATTCCTTATTAGCTTCTTGCTTCTCGGCGGAAATCCACAGATTCTAGACTACTCTACACATGTTACTACAATTTTTTATATGACAAGATTTTTTACCACTAATCGATGGTATTACTTTTCTTTAAAATTTCTTAAAATCACAAATTTTACCGCTTTAATTACTTTTGTCACATGAAAAAAATTAACTTTGCAACTGTTCTTTAACAAAATGTTACTCAACTTGTAAGTTCAACTTGAATCCACTTTCATAATCATTTACTGAGTGTTCAAAATTTAGTTAATATCCTTCCTGTTGGAATCTGATCGTTGACACTGCAGACCCCAAAAACAAAATGAAAACTGGAATTCTCTTACTTGATGCACTTGCCCGTAGATCAGCTCTCTGCTGCTGCTCAACTGAAACCACTGCTTCAGAAGAAACTCCAGACGTGTAAGGTGTTATGTTAATCACCTTAATTAATACCCATAATTCTGGTCTAGGGTCGCCAATTGCGAGATTAATACTTACTTTCTGTCGTTTATAGGGCCTGTTATGCACTTTTGATTTAAGCCAAAAAATGACAAACGTTAGCCGCCTCGCCGTTGTTTAATACAGACCTTTCTCTTAAAAAAAATTATTCATCAGCATTAAAAATAATTTTCATTCGGTTTCATTTGTTCAACATTGATTTTTTTAATTGTACTCTCAGTATTTAAAACTTTCACACGCTTAACAAAAAAACTCAATCCAAAATTTTTTTAAGCCAGTCTATTATACAAACGAGTAAAACAAAAAACCATAGATACAGTCCATTTTCTTCCTCCATGATACAGTCATGGAGGAAGGAAATATATGGAGACGACGCAAGAGACCTTCACCACGCATTGAAGTGAAGCAGGGTGGGAGGAGTGGGGGGGGGGGGGGGCATGGCCGGAGTGGAGGGGGTATGGCCGCTTCCATACAGACACGGGGAATATGTACAAAAACCTCAAGGGGACTCTAGGATAAAGGTGGACGCCGCAAATCTGGTGATGGATTATTATGTAACTCGATATGACAAATAAAAAATGAAGAATAAAATTTTTTGATATCCTGCTTAGTTTTCGAGATATTCCGTCCCAAATGTGAAATGGATTTGGTTGAAATTCAGAAGAAAACATTGGTCAAAGTCAAATTTGATGATGGATTCTTATTTAAAAAGACGAGGCAAATGAAAAATAAAGAATATTAATTTTCGATATCTCACCTAGTTCTAGAGACATACTGTATCAAAAGTGGGGTTGAAAATGGAGAAGAAAAATTTCGCAAAAGTCAAATTTAAATGATCGATTCTTATGTAACACGACGAGACAAATCGAAAATAAAGAATAAAATTTCTCGATATCTTGCTTAGTTTTCGGGATATACTGGGAACATCGGAATTGTTTGGAAGCGCAAATATCGCTGCTGCCGCCACTGCGCATGTGCGAGCCTGTTTCACCAAATTAACGTCACTTCTCCTCCATATATTCCTTCCTCCATGGATACCATGGAGGAAGGAAATATATGGGTGAGAAGTGACGTTAAATCGGTGAAGCAGGCTCTAAACTCTCCCGCAATGGCGGCAGCAGCGGTATTGCGCTTCCCAAACATTGCGAATGTTCCCAGTGTATCCCGAAAACTAAGCAAGATATCGAAAAATTTTATTCTTTATTTTCGATTTGTCTCCGTCGTGTTACATAAGAATCGATCATTAAATTTAGCTTTTGCGAATGTTTTTTTCTCCATTTCAACTCAAGAAACCTCACTTTTGATACAGTATATCTCTAGAACTAGGTGAGATATCGAAAATTTTTATTCTTTATTTTTCATTTGTCTCGTCTTTTAAATAAGAATCCATCATCAAATTTGACTTCACCAATTTTTTCTTCTGAATTTCAACCAAAACCATTTCACATTTGGGACAGAATATCTCGAAAACTAAGCAGAATATCAAAAAAAATTTTATTCTTCATTTTTTATTTGTCATTTCGAGTTACATAATAATCCATCACCAGATATCGGCGTCACCTTTATCCTAGAGTCTCCATGAGGTTTTTTGTACAATATTCCCCGTGTCCTGTATGGAAGCGGCCATGCCCCTCCCTCCCACTCCTCCTCCGCCCTGCCTTCACTTCAATGCGTGGTGAAGTCTCTTGCGTCGTCTCCAAATATTTCCTTCCTCCATGGATACAGTCATGGAGGAAGGAATAATATGGAGACGACGCAAGAGACCTTTACCACGCATGGGAGTGAAGCAGGCCGGCGGAGGAGTGGGGGGGCATGGGCCGGAGTGGTGGGGCTTGACCGCTTCCCAACAAACACGGGGAATATGTACAAACACCTCAAGGGGACTCTAGGATAAACGTGACGCCGCAATCTGGTGATGGATTATTATGTAACTCGATGAGACAAATAAAAAATGAAGAATAAAATTTTTTGATATCCTGCTTAGTTTTTGAGATATTCTGTCTCAAATGTGAAATGGTTTTGGTTGAAATTCAGAAGAAAAAATTATTCAAAGTCAAATTTTAGGATGAATTTTTATTTAAAAAGACGAGACAAATAAAAAATAACGAGTAAATTTTTTCGATATTTCACCTAGTTCTCGAGATATACTGTCTCAAAAGTGAGGTGTCTTGAGTTGAAATGCAGAAGAAAAATTTCGCAAAAGTCAAATTTTATGATGGATTCTTATGTAACACGACGAAAAAACTCGATAATAAGGAATAAATGTTTTCGATATCTTGCTTAGTTTGGGGGATATACAACATCCAAATTGAGGGGTTTAGGTTTGGATGCAGGCTGGACCAAAAATTAATTCTGTCAAAGCCACAATAATTACATGGTTGACATGCAGAATGGATATTTCAGTTTTATTACTACCACTTGTGGTTAGTCTGAAATGTGTCCTAGACCAGAAGAAAAGGAAGAGGACCCACTCTAGGGATGAGCAACCCAGACATTTTGTAGGCTGGTACCAGAAATAAAATGTTTATTCAGTCGCCTTAATGAACATTCTCTTGATCAAGATGTGTTGTCTAATTTCACAGCCCTATTTATTAGGACAATTGTAAAAAAATTATCTCTCAGTTAGATTTAGATACGGGGGGGGGGGGGGAGAATGTTGTACAAAAAAAAAGAGACTAAATTAGAAAACACATTCCCCAAATTGATTTTGTTCAAAGGCCAATAACTTCTTTATTTATGAAGCCCATTTTATTTCTGCATGAACCTGTTTCGACATAAATAGATGAGAAAGATTTCAAATCGGTAAAAATAGGTATAGACGTATTTACAAACAGAAACAAGTCTTATATGAAGCTTTAAAAATAACCTAAGTCAATGGCCTGAAATAGCTATTTAAAAAATTAATAAAACTCACAGCGTCTCACATAACAGTTAATTTCATCATCCATTGTCAGTATAATCAGCAACGTGACGAAAGAAATCTTAATAGTAAATTCACTGAATCGCGAAGTAAAACACGCCCCTTTAAATCTCATTTTAAACACTCGTTAAAAATAATGCTAGTCTATTATGTGCAAAATAGCAAGTTTGCTGATTTTCTACACTACACCAAGAAAAATTTGAGAACAAAGTCATCCCATTGAGAGCTATGACTAAATATTTATAGACGTGCTGCAAAGTTTGCGGTGTCTACCGCTCACTTCAACAACGATAATTACAATTCAACTTACTTATGAAATGATATTCCAGGTTCTTTCCTGTCTGGCCTATTTGTGCAACCGTACGCAACACAAGCTGGCATTTTTAAACACTTATACACAATACTAAATGAAATAATCACTGCATCTACCACAATGTGAACACCTTAATTGTTGGGAAGCGCCATATGGTCGCTGCCGGTGCTGCCACCATGCGGGAGAGTTTAGTGCTTGCTTCACCGATTTAACGTCACTTCTCCTCCATATAATTCCTTCCTCCATGAATTCTATGGTTGTTATCTCACACGGTTTGAATAGTTTATTATAATCAATGATTGAAGGCAAACAAATCATATTACTATTGTATTGCTTCACTGATTTAGAGGATGTAGTTCAATAAAAATAACAGACTTGAATATGTGAAGAAAAGAACTGCGTAAGCTGCAGAAATGAGATTAGCACAGGCTACAAAGAAAGGAAACAGACGGTTGGGCATGAGCTCATATAGTTTTCAAGTGATATAACATTATTGCTCTCTAACTTATGAGGAATAGAGGGTTTCAAGCTGGTTATTTTATGGAAGTCGTGATGTTATTGTCAAACACAATAGTTTCTTGTAAATGTTGCAACTGGTTTGTTGTATTGTTGTTGATATTCATTTTTGTCCTAGTCTTGGATTATTTGATGGGCCAAATAATGTACTTGCTGAAAGAATTTTGTCGATTTGTTCTTAATGTAATATGTGAGCCTTTGTATACCTAAGTTTGTAGTGGATTGTGTGTGTTTGGTATGTGACGTGGGGTACTGGTAATGAGTGTTAGATATTTATTTTGTATGACCTGCAGTTTTTTTGATTTTGTAGTTAGAAGCGTTGCTGAAGAGTTCTGAGCCATATAGCAAAGGCCGGCCTAAGTCACACCAGAGGAGGTCCATGATGTAGAGCTTGATTTTGTGGCTGGGTCCCGTCCTGATGGTGAACGTGATAACATGACTTTTGCCGGAATTAATTTTGATTTTCCAAAGGTTGCACCATTGAGTAATTTTCTAAAGGTGTTTGTGTCAATTAATGTATGATGTAATTTAAATTGCCACTTGGAGCTGTAGACTGCATTATTGTCCTGCAAATAGTATGACTTGTTGCAGGCCCGCAGCTAGCTGTTTGAGCCCCCGCGTGCAATACAGATTATGCCGCCCCCTGTGTAACTACAGTCAGTGGTGGATCCGGAAATTTGTGAGATTGCCGCCCCCATTGTTGCCATCCCGAGTGCCGCCGGCCGCGAGAAGCAGTTGTTGAGCTTAA